>VOMN01043695.1:0-82635 GCA_014899125.1 Orchestia grillus
TAGTGCTTTGGTTACATTAGGTTAGGTTAGATGACCGCGTGTTCCATATATGACCCTCTTCGGAGTCAACGTGTTAACCGACGCTCGGGAGTGACGTTTGGACATCCCGATATCCCGAGGAGCGCCCAGTCCCCCAGGCTCCCGCACGCACCCGAAGAAAAACAAGTGGCGGGCCGCTGCCTGTTTTCTGTGGAGCCTACGGCTGTAAGATGGCGACTTTTGAGCGCTGTGAAGTCTAGCAAACCTAATTAAAGTGGCATACTTGTGGCAGCTTAGACTTAGGCCTTTATGCAAATGCCCTCCGTCATCCAGGGTTCCAGAAGGAGCCCTCAGCCACCGCATGGGCATTATCAAGGTGCGGGTCTCTAACAAATTTATGCAGATTAGTTTCACAGGTTCCCTTAATTTATGAGCAAATTAATGCAATCAGCTCTCGGCTTCTTGAATTTTAGAACAATCAACAATTTCATTCCGGATGCTATTCGCATTCGCGAATAATTTCACCCACTTATTATTTGACTGGCTTTGATTGTTACTATCGCGATTTCTGCATGTTTTTATGTTGATTTTGCGCGCGTGTTTCTGTTGAGAAGTTAGCTTCCACTCAAAAAAATTGGGGTATTGATTTTCCAACGACGTCGTAAAAAGATAATAACGGTTCACTTGCATATAATTATTCTAAAAACTGACTTTCCGATCAAGTTTTAATTATATTGAACGGTAAAAATTACGAGGGTTGTGAACAACTTCTGAGCTCACAAATATTTACTGTTACTAGTTCCAGTAAACATAAATAGAAATCGGGAACTCTATCTTTCATTGGTCTGGGTTGAAGGTGCCAATTTTGCCAACAATATGAACAGCTTGATAATTGAGGTACACTGGTGAACCTAAGTAAAATCTAAACAACGCCTTCGAAATTCTCAGAACTCTAACACATTTTCCAGTGAATCTGATATGATGAATTGTCCCTCATTCGCTGGACAACCTCGTCTCCAGCCATGAAAGAGAAGAAATACGACTGCTTCATCATCAAGTGTAGCTTTAACTAAACGCGCAGTTCTTCCAAAATCATAATAATTATCTTCGAGACCTTCAAGAAACGACGCCAGTTAATTTGAGTCGAGGACCCCCTGGATCGATGTGGATACGTTAAATGGCATGCGCATACGCCTGCATCGACATTAAACTTCAGAGCCTTTACGATTACGACAATGTAACGTCGGCAGAAGTGGCTTAACATTACAGGAGCGAATGTATCGATCGGAAATCGAAGTCCTCTTGGTATAAAAATCAGCGGTTATTTCGCTCGGCGATGCTCAAGCATCCTCTTTAGTCAGCAAAGAGCTTTTGATAGCCGCTAACGAGCGCTAATTTGCATCCGCTGCTTCTAAAAGCAGCAGCACTGCCGAGCAAACAATGTACGTATGACGATACAATGCCACGGAATCTATCAAGTCATACAGAAACTTTCTGAGATCCATTTTTACAGCTTCGTTAAACGAACTCATAAATTTTTCGTTTCAATATTATACGAACTATATGAACATCGAGTCACAAAATACGTTACGATGTGCACTCAACTAGTTAATAAAAATACTCTACTTGACTTCCACTGCATTCGACGACGAAACCAAAAACTTGGCCTCATAGTAAAAACAGTACAGATGGAAGCACAATAATGCTCTTAATAGCTTCAGTTAATGTCAAATTAAGTACAGGGTGGAACAGCGGAAAAACATGTTTTATGAATCGCTAGTACTCGGCGATAAAAAGAGATAGTGACCTTGAGCTGCCGTTGGCAGACTCCCAGACAACGCAGTTTTAGTCTCTATAGAGCGTAGAGCATCATATATTCGCAGTCGAACAGTTCTTCAGAAACAATGATTCTGAAGTCACGGTTCAACGCCATTTTCGTTAAAATATTAATGCCGGACGTCGAAATGCAGTCACATTTCGAAACACTACAGTCCGATGACTTGCTGCATTTAAAAGTATTAGTTCCGTGATGAAGAAGGAACCACCAGGTCTTCCCCGTCCACTTCGAACTCCGGAAAATGTAGACCGAGTGAGAACGACAGTTCTTGCTAGTCCGAAACGATCCGCCAGACGAATCTGTGTCGCTGGGTATGTCACGTCGTTCGCTTCATTGCATCTGGCATGTTGATCTTGAATTCCATCCGTACAAAATAATGATTGTCCGGCAGCTAAGTGAATCAGATTTTGTGCAGCGCAGAGAATTTTGTCACATGATGGACGATATTCTTACTTAAGATGCAGATGTCCAACGTAACTGTAGAAACTTGCGCACCATATAAGAGTAGTGACTTGCACGCCATATAAGAGTAGTGACTTGCGCGCCGCATAAGAGTAGTGACTTGCACGCCATATAAGAGTAGTGACTTGCGCGCCGTATAAGAGTAGTGACTTGCGCGCCATGTAAGAGTAGTGACTTGAGCGCCATATAAGAGTAGTGACTTGCGCGCCGTATAAGAGTAGTGACTTGAATGACACATAACTCAGGTGACATGTACGGAATTCGCTAAACGAGAATCAAAATCACTGTCTTGTATCCCATTGCAATAATTAGACATCTTACTAAACATTTAAGAAACCCTATGCCACTGCTAAGCCATCTCGAGGCTACGCTACTTTTTCCACGAAGTACCAACAGAAGAACTGAACCACCCTTTCTTGGCCCCGGCATTTTTGAAAATAAAATGGAAATAAGTCTCAATAATTGTCTTTCTACTCTCTTATCGTTTATTGGCGCCTATGCTTATCGGGACCCCCTTAATTTCTCGTGTTGTGTTCGTTTCAGTTCAAGACTTATTGACCTACTCAAGGCCGGCTATCATATTCCTTTGTGAGTGCTTATTTTCCGAAATAATATTGAATCCCCCGTATCGAAATTAAAACTTCAGTTATGAGCTGTCTGTAATAAATAAAACTGATCGTTTAAGCCGCCCGCTTAAAGACGCCGCACCGTCCAATCCATCACTACCATCACGCAACCGGGCACTCCATCAAAACATGATGTACGAGACGCTTCCTTATTGACCCTGCATTAGTCTTCGGGTTTTCCAAACATGGCTGATCTAAAAAATGCGTCGGAATCACGAGCCCTTTAGTGAAATCGTGGTGTCTAAACACCCCCACGAGACTGATAACGAATTGGACCTCTTAGCTAGGACTAAAATTTAACCCTGAACGGTATGACTGCATTGTAGGAAACCCAGACTGTATCAAAGGGTGTAGAAGTTATATCTCCTCATCTTTCAGATGCTGACTCGAATACATACGCAGTATTAAGACAGAGAAGAAGGGGATAACAAACTTTCGCGCAAAATGTTTTGCATATTTTTTGTCATTTCTTCTCTCAAGACTCTTCCCCTATGTTTCACATTAATAGAAAGTCCGGTCATTATTGCAAAGTTTATACTTCGGAGTAATGCTTGCCTGGCGATAAAACACGTCTGATACTCGCACAGGAAAAGAATTGGGGAACAACAGCAGCAAACACTCAGAGTCAAATTTGTAAAGTCAAAGCCAATGCGTACCTCACTAGGATGATGACCGTGACACGACGTAACGTGAGGTGACGACTCGTCACTAACGACAGCCTGTTACGAATGTTGTACGGAGGTAGACTTGTAGCGTGAGCACGCGCAGCCTGCAGGGCACTGCACGTGTTGCACTGCAGGGCACTGCACTGCAGGGTACTGCACGTGCTGCACTGCAGGGTACTGCACGTGCTGCACTGCAGGGCACTGAACGCACTGCACTGCAGGGCACTGAACGCACTGCACTGCAGGGCTCTGCACACACTGCACTGCAGGGCACTGTACACACTGCACTGTACACACTGCACTGCACACACTGCACTGTACACACTGCAATGCAGGGACCTGCACACACTGCACTGCACAGTAGCGGTACAGTGGCACTGCTACATGGGGACATAGTCTCCCTTACACTGCAAAACAAGGGCTCATTGTGGTCATTAAGGCGATTTATGCTTGAAGAAACGAAGCGGTTATCATGAAGGGCTCCGACAGCCTCTCATCAAGAAAAGCAGTTTGTGTTCGCACAGTACGCGCACAATTTTGTCTCTGTTGACAATAGTGATCTGCACACGCACACACAATAGCATGTTTTTGCGGCTTTTCGTCCTTTATTTGGGGAAATTATTGGCGAGAGTCATAAATAAGTTCATGGGCGTACATGTACAGATGAGCAATGTGTAAACAACCTCGAATAGAATTAAAATCCTGACGGTGTCAAATTTTACCTCATGAGGCACACGGTTAAATATATGAAGAGAGATAAACAGACTAAGCTAACTTCATTTACCGAATAGTGCACGGCTAGGAGTAAAAAATAATCAATTCACATTTTTACATGAACGAAATTATTAATGAACAATCCCATATGTTTCCGGTAAGAGACCTCTACAAGCTCTGGGTCACCTGCGGCACAGCCAGACGAGCGGGAGCAGGAGCTCAACACACCACACTCCTACTTCAACGACTGCATCGCTCACACTGACGGAGTCGGACGAAACCCGCGCTCCCGAGTCCGGGGCTCCGGAATGATGATCAAATACGGACTTGCATGCTCTGTTCCTGGCCGTAAAATTTCTAAGCGATAGCGACGGATGGAAGCAATCACATCAAAGCTCTTAGCTGCTTCCCAGGCTTGCAAAGTTGTTTTTACGGTAACTTTATGAAGTTTGGCAATGGCAAGTGTAACTTTCTGACGCTCGACATAGCAGTATCACAAAATCAACTTTAAGTGCCGGAAAAACAATTAAAAATCCTTACTTCAGCTTCCCGTAATTGTAGTAAGAAATTTTTCTATCGTAGTAATCGTAATATAATCATGGAATGACTATGGAAATATAATAGGTACTTTACTACTTCTTGAGATTAAGAAGAATTAGGAATGCTTAAGTTTTTTAATTATTCGTACATTATTTCTATGAAAAAATGAACAGAGTTTGTCTTTTGGGTGCTGAAGTTTTTTTTAAATGTTCAACTACATTCCCATTTGAGCTCACTCTTACGTTGACGACGTTTGTCAGGAGAATTGAACAAAATTTCTCCGAATACTCTATGTAAAAATGAATCCGAATTTTAACATGATTTTATATTCAACATGTGCCTATATCACAGACTGCATCGCTTCAGAGTAACAAAATTACAGCTCTGCGATGGTTTTGTATATGTAACGGCTGAAATGCCATCCGATATTTATGGCTGAAATTAAGAGTTCGAATAAATCAGCAGGCTCCAAAATCATTCTGAAATTGTATTACGAAACCGTTGGGCTACGTATTAATCCAGTGGAAAGTTGTCCAGATCTTATCAAAAAGTACAGGAAGCGATCACTAGTGACTATGAAAATGGGTAGCCTGTTGTTGACAACTACTGCACATAATGATGAACTTCAACATTTTCTGATTCATAGCTAATCGTGTTTTGTCACCTCTAGCATATTTCCGCAGTTATGTATACTAATCTAATCTATCTCTCTGAAAGCAGAATACTATCTTTCATTATCCGCGGTCAAACACATTCAAAAAGCCTGGTATCATAGAAGCATTAAATTTATGGAAATCGATCAAAATAATAAATGTTGGGAGGGCAATTTCATCCCTATCTTCTCTGCCAAAATTCAAAGCTCGTACCTTGCTAGTTGCCTGACATCAGGCTGAGTATGGCCGGGTGCAGCACCTTACTTCCAACAAACTTTCTGCATTGCTTAAATATTCTATCAATCAAAATGCAAGTTTGCCTATTTCCTTGAACGAATTTAACGAGAAATTTCACTCTAAGTACATAAACTTGAACATTTGCGAGAGATCATGAAAAATAATGCTAAGAATAAAGAGTGTTTACGCAGGATAATATCTCATAACTTTTGTAATTAAAACAACTGGCACATTGTGCACGACGACGACGCTGCTCGCGGATTCTTTCAAATGAGTTGTCAATAGAGCTGCTGCTTTTACAGAGAATTGTTGCGATATTAATTGGCAAATATATTAGCTGGCGTGCTAACAATGTTGACTGTGTAGAAAATCAGTTCCTTGAAAAGAAAAAAATAACATGTGATGATTGTTCCTGCTTATTTTTCCCCTCACGTAACTGAGCCAGACATGTCCATGAACAGCAAATAACATTTAACGTTATAACCTGTTGACCGTCACAGCCCAGGCGGCCGGCGGTGCGTGCTCACGGTATCTAGAATCGACAGCGACCGTGTCACGCGGATATCATATGATGTCAAAACATATTAACAGGTTAACGGTGTTCAGAACATGCAGCCATCAACTATCAGCCAAAAAGGCACTTCACTATGTAAAGTTCCTTCAGGATTTCCACCGTCATGCCCCGAACGTTCCCAGCACTTCACACACGCCCCACGGCACAAACGAGGCCTCCCCGCAGTGCCAGCAAAAAGCTCCTCACCAATCAGAAAAGATCGTACACCAAACACAACAGATGCACCGTCAGAAACTTGAAGGTCTTTCTTATGCAGAGGCTGTGGAAAGCACAAATTCCGCTGCTCCTCGCTAAATAACAGTGCAGCGGATGGAGTTACCCAAAGTGATGTGCTGTAACGTGATTCAGACAGCTTAAGCCTTCCACCCACGGTTAGAGCGACTCTTGTCTACATTATTTCAAGAAAAGTTTCATGAAAAGTTGTTTTGTCCGATTATCCCTCGATACGAAGCTACATATCGAGATGATTTTATAATAAAAGGTTCAACAAATCATAGAAAAATAATTTATCCGAGTCTGTAATTTCATGATAAATGAATGTTTTACTGGAACGATTTGACGTGCACAGAGGATAAGTAACTGCGTGCCTAGATGTTATGTAATCGTTCACTAGAAAAATAAAATACGTCTCGAGCCAGCAAGATATTTATCACGAGTGATTACCAAAGACCTTTTATTATCTTGACCATAACTGGTAACTGTCAATGGCTTTTTAGCTAAATTTCCAATCGCCGCTCCTCATTATGATCTAAAAAAAATTATCTCGCCATGAACTAAATTCCATGAGCCCCATAGCGCAACATTAAAATACAATGCAATCAAGACTTCAAAACGAGCTTCATCAAGCCCGATTTTTGCGCAAAAACTGGCCAGTTCGTCAAGATCACGTTAGAGACAAAATTTTAAGTCCAGCAACAAAGAAACAGAGTCGTTACTCGATCTCGGCGCCATGATTGGATTGAATATTTAAAACTTTCAAGGGAGAAGCGAAGGCGATAATCGCAGCGTTATCGGTGCCGACATCCAATACGGCGATAGTCTCTTGGAGCGTCCATCTCAGTTTTTTGTTGTCAAAGGTCCCAGACAAGCGAGTCGGAACCTGTAAAACACCTGATCCCGTTTGGATTGAGATTGGATCCCATTTATGGCACCCGAGGAAATCATCTTCGGCTGTCAGGGGAAATTAGTGCTGCTGGTCGTTGTATCGAACGCCAGGATTTGCTGAGGCTCCGGCAGGCTTCCGAGTGACAGATTCTAATTTACAAATGGATTTGATGTATATCAGGAAGCACAACGTTTGTACAAATGGATTTGATATATATCAGAAAGCGCAACGTTTTTACAAATAGAATTGATATATATCAGAAAGCGGAACGTTTTTACAAATGTATTTGACATATATCAGAAAGCGCAACGTTTTTACAAATGGATTTGATATATATTAGAAAGCGCAACGTTGGTTTTGATGCAACGAGAGTTTCTTGAAGTACTTTTAATGGCCGTTATCTATTTTGATATTCTTGTCTATTTATGAAAACATGCTACGTCTATGAAAGGTAAAAATTGCTTCACATCGATTTAGGACGCGACGCTTCTGAGCACCTGCGCCTCAAAGCTAAAAATCTTCTGCAAGATAGTCTGACTCACAACACATCCGGTGTTATTATTGAAACCCTTATGTGAACAAAACTCAAGTGAGACTGAAAACAAAACGAATAAATAAGTTGAAATATCATAAAGACAATTTGAAACTATGATTTTTAAGTTTTCATATCCTGTTAAGCTCTCTCACCGGATCATGATAGTCATTTTTGAAATAACTGGTTAATTCGTTAATTACTGGCAAATAACTAATTCATAAGTACTCGCATATCTGTTCACTGGATCCAGAATACCGTGACGCAAAAATCATATAATACTTCAGTACAGGTATACCAGGACTGCTGTCTTCAAATGAAGACTCCGGTAACACTGAGGAATCAAAAAAAGTGTAACAGATGCCTTAAAAAAGGGATGCTTCAGATTCTTGCACAAATCGTAGAAGAAAACTGTGAATGACTTTTTGTTTTTCATTCTAATACCACAATATTGCTAAAGATTTTTGTGAAAAAACGATGCATTGAATCTTTTCCTGAAATTTTATACGATTATGATTGTTATTGTTGCATGAAGATTTATTGTTTATATATATATATATATATACATATACATGGCGGGCATAAGATAACTTACCACAGAGCAAGAAATTCCACAAAACAAAAGGACAGTCGATATTGAACTAAGACCGAAATTGAGTAAAATCGCTTTTTGAACAACAGACGAAGCTTTCCAGGCATATTCATCATTTTATTGCATCGGATTTAGTCTCAATAAACTCCTATCAAAGCTGAAACTATTTCCATGAGGAACTGATGAAACTATTTCCGTGAGGTACTGATGAAACGAAATGCTCTATTCAAATGAAATATTTTTTTTCATGATTTCACTCATATTCAGGGATAAAATTAACAAATTATTATCATCCCCTCCCGTGAAAATTGTCGCCAATTAACGAAGAACTCGACGATAATAAATTTGTACGTGAGTAGCCTACGTATTCAAAAATTGTTATCATATTCCCTGCGCTTTACATGAAATATGCCTTCACTTCACAATGCGCTTTAAATATAACCTGCTTTCACTTCACAATGTGCTTTACATTTAACCTGCCTTCACTTCACAATAGACTTTAATTATAACCTGCCTTCACTTCATACTGCGCTTCAAATATACCAGCCTTCAATTCCCAATGCAGTTTACATTTAACCTGCCTTCACTTCACAATAGACTTTAAATATAACCTGCCTTCATCCCACAATGCGCTTTACATTTAACCTGCCTTCATCCCACAATGCGCTTTACATTTAATCTGCCTTCACTTCATACCACACGCTGATCGTATTTATTTAGGGACTTGAAATGTGTCCTGTAAGAAGAAGAAGGTCACTGACGTTGATAAACTTTATATTTGCCTGTCATTTAATGCTGGGGAGAAGGATATATTGTGATTCATCACGAAAATTTGGCACGCACGCTTCACCTCCGAAGTCGTGATCGAGTTACCTTCTCGTGACCGTCCCTGCAGAGTGTGCTGACTTCTCAGGTGACCGTCCCTGCAGAGTGTGCTGACTCCTCAGGTGACCGTCCCTGCAGAGTGTGCAGACTGCAGCTCCCGCTGGAAGTATTGAGTGGCTTGAGTGGCTATGCGGTGATCTGACGTGCGGTGCTGTTGTGCTGCGGTGGGCAGTGGTACAATGTCAAAAAGTTATTCCGCTTTCTCAGTAAAATTTTGTTAAAGACCTCAAGTTGTCATTCGAAATTCCACTGAAAAGACGTCTGATACCTGTATCTTGCGGTGCTTCTTGTGTAGAATTTTTTTTTGATAAAATCAACGACAATTAATGGATAATAAATGAATTCAACGTTCACTTGAACGAATTTATTAAAATAAAAATTGCCGACTCATGCAATTTACTGTGCGGGATATTCAGAGATGAATTCCAAAGTTTCGAGTTCTGCATAGACTCATGCGAATGTTTCATTCAGTTTCAGAAGACCTGAATTCTTTTGAGACATCGACCCTTACAGTAGACCAATTCCAAATTATCTCAAGGAGAATTATTCTCATTAATTCAATACGCAATCTTCCGTGTTGTAGGCCAAAACAATTTGGGCCAACGCATTTGCAGCAAAGAAAAATTTTTGCGCTGTATTTTTAGCGGCAAAGACTATTTCAACATCATCAATATGAATGTGTAGCGTGGCTGTTGCATGTTGACCGGCAGTTAGACCTACAAGAGTACGTAAACAAGTGTGAAAATAAAGCCTGGGTCTGGTCAAATAAAAGCCTGTAGAGTCTGTCGCTGCTGTCGTAAAAGTGACGTAAGCGTTTGCTATTACAGGAAGCAATTTCGAAGAATAGATTGTTATTACCTGATGAAACTGGCACTGAACCTTTGGACTTTATTACTCGTACAATCGATTCCAAGAGCAGTCTTGGTTGAGCATGTGGACGCAAGATAAGATTACTCGGACTTGTTTTAGCCAGCGATTGTTTTGCGAACCTCTAAACCGGCTGGTCAGGCGGTCAGTGGCAGTTATCATAAAATGTGTTCTGAAAAACTATTATTGATGGGAACTGGAATGTATCGCATGGTGCCACAGTTGTGGCTGATGCCTTCCTGAAATTGTAAATACTGGTGACGGAATTTATAAGACGTAGCATTAAAAGGAAAATCAAGGAAATCATTAGCAAAAGTGAAAGAATGATTATATTTGATGTTAAAGCAAAGGATCTGGGGTGAAATGCAATGGATTAATTAAGTATTCATAATGATCTTGGATAAAGTTCATTCGACCCTTCTATGCCACTTTTTTTGTGAAGAATGATTTATTTTATGAAGGCTTGTACATCTGAAGTAAAATATGAATATCATAGTCAGGAAGTGGGAGGGACAAAGTACAATCACCTGCAAATAACAAAACTGCCTCAAGGAAAATAATCCTTCGTGACTTTTGTCGATTGCTTGCAACGGATACGATGAAGAAAGAGGATTATATTTTCGACGTAATTCTCTCATAAAATGAAACAAACAATGAATCATTTTGCAAAATTACAGCCGGTTCCGCTCTCAAGCTAGAGAACACGATCTCAACGTTCATGTTCAATGGAGGCAGTGCGTCTTATCTAATAGTTCAGAAAGTCTTATCGTTAAACGGATGATTGAACTCTCATGAAAAGTGAGGAATTTTAGAAAATCATCCTTGCAAACACGCGAGAAGACAGCAAAGGATACTTTGGATGTTCCAACAAGACAGTGACCCTAACCACACATCGCTGCAAAAGTCCGAATGGCTCGAGAAGCACGATGTCACTGTTCTCAAGTGGCCTCTTGACTTGAATCAACGAAAATCTATAGGAAGGTGCTCAAGACTAAGGTCAGAGAGAAACAAAGACAACCCGCAAATTTAGAATACCTATACCGAATGTACGTGGAATAATGGATGTAATCTTACATATCATACTCAATACTCTCACTGAGACGTTTAGAAGTTTTTCTGACTTGCATTGGACGTGTTACTAAAAGCTAAGCAAAATGTACCTGTGTATGTCATTTTGGTTATTTTTTAACCTGTTTTTTAAATTTTTTATTCGTCTTCGAAAGACATGCCTTAGTTCTTTATCTTGATGTTATTTTTTGTCGAATGACTAAGCAAGACAAGCATTAGTTCTTTATCTTCGTGTCATTTTTTTTGTTGAATGACTAAGCTACCTTTAATTCCTGAATATTATGTTCCAATCTCATTTCCCATAAGTGCAAAATATTTTAAGAAAATCTCCCTTATTTAGCGTTGCAACACCTATTTGATCCACTCTATGCTGATAACGAACGAGGTAAATGATGAATTTTGCCATGTGGGAGGAGAGGGATGACAGCATTGCTTGCAGTACGCAGATGGTCTTCAAAGAACATACAATTGAGGGTCTTGGCTTCAGTGAGAAGTTGTGCTGCGCGTCGCAGAGACTCGTTGAATTAGAGTCGGAAAGAGATAATAAATGTTGGAACTCACCACCTGCCCGCCCGGTGGTGAAATTTTGCCTTCCGGATACAAAGGAACTGTTGTTCATACAAAACAAAACGAGCTAAGGAGCTTGATCTCGTCAGTTGTGGACTGCTGGGTGCACGGCTGCACGACACACCCCGCTGCTGTTCGCCTCTGCCAATTATGTTGTTGTTCCTCAGCCTCTCAGGCATGCCCAGGAAAATGCTCAGGTGTAGTTCACGCAAACATTTGATCTTATAATTAGATTCCGATTGTGTCCGAAGAGGATACTGAGAAACCTGATGATTGAACCCAGTATTTCAGTTTATTGAATCAAAATGGTCTGAATTTATTTCCTCAATCTCTTCATTTGTGGGAGGTTATCCTTGAATTTGTTTTATTTAAACGACTCACAAAAGCAGCTCAAGAGTTTCGGGAGGAAGGGTCGATAAAATATCAAGATACAGCCTGTTTCTACTCTGTGGCAAGTTTCAATTTAAATTATCGTCTGCTCCTGATCTCAAACGTCGAAATCTACCAACATCATAATACTTATAACGGCATGCTGGTTTTTCTTAAAATCAATTCTTAAATTAAACCTGCTTCACCTTAAATTTGAATGCCGAATTTTGATCGTTTAAGGATAGGGTCGGAAATAATTATCAGCAAAAAGTGAACTCTACGTCTACTCGAGCTATTCTCGGTCTGCTTCAGAATTGTATCTTTTTTTCACCCCGACGAAGACCTAAGCCCGTTCTACGCTGTTTATCCATTCCCTGATATTATCGTAAGTTTCTACTAATAATAATACAAATTAGCAATAATTTCCACCTAATGGGTCCAAATTTTCTTTGTACTGCTTTGCACGCCTCGTCTACTGGTCTGCTGCGGCCTGCCTCACACCTCGCGGCCGCCGCCAAGTCGCCCGGCTCTGGAGCAGTCGTTGTGCTGACAAAAGAACCCGGCAATTGGCTTGTTGTTTGCTCACAATGTTGTCTCCTGACAAATATTTGAGGTAATTGGCGGGTCAGCTATACGGAGAAATACGAACGAAAACACCTCACTCACTCCATATACGCAATGCCCGTCTTTGCGAGGCATATTTTGGGCTTTCTTGTCGTTTGGGAAATTTAAAGGGGCCTTATTGAACAAAAATAGCCGATATTTTGAGACCAAAAATGTGCGGAGAAAGGTTCGGGAGAATGATTTTCTACAAAAATCGCACCAATTGTGGGTGGACTGAATGAAATTTTTTTAAGACACGATGACGCACGTCATATGTCGTGACTGAACGTCGTTGCTGTAGTCTTCCTTATGATATACGGTTTTATTGATAGTTTCAGGAACCACATTAAATTTTTTTCTTCACTCGCTGGTGTTATTGGAGTCAGGTTCTCAAGACTAAATGTGTTTCAGAGCCATTACAAGGAAAGTGCTCTTGCGCAAATTTTGTGCAGCTGTTTAGAATCGCTAAAGCATACTCTGGTCATCAATTTCTAGTTCTCTTCATTAAAGCACGTGTAGTTCCAATTTATAAATGAAACATCATAACTTTGAAATACAAGACGGCCGAAAAGTATGTTTACAACTATTACGTAGGCATTTTTTGTAAGTATTAACATGTTTCAAGCATTAAACAGAAACTATTCAATCTCTTAGTTGTGTAAAGAAAACATCAAGAAAATAACTGATAATTTAAGTTAGATTTATACACTGAATTAATTATTTAAATGATAAACATCCAGGATTCGCGTTCACAGGCTGAAAAAGAAACTTCTTTCTGATTTTTTTATTTTTGTCCGAACTTTAGACGACCTGCTCGAAAATCATTTTCAAGGTAGCAAAACGTTTCAAAGGTCAAAGTTATGATTAGGTAATGTGCATCCAAAATATAGATACAAAAATTTATTTTCAGTTTTTTCATGCGTTTAGCCGAAATAATTTCATAGTAAAGAGTTTACCATTGGTTTGTAATTGTGAGAAGTGCATTGATATCGGCTAAAACAATTCAAATTTGTATATCAGGTGCTGCATCGCAAAAATCTTTTTTGCTTTGTATATTTGCATGAAAATCATTGGGAAATTGTGCCAGTTGATTATGTGACCTGTTTGTTCGTTATATTGAATGACTAAAGAATCTACGTCTTTCTTTTCTACATTTGCTTTGTGTTCGTTAATTCCTGTTTGAATATTTCTTACAGGCTCACTAATATGTATTTTTTCACAATCACTACATTACAATTCATACATGGCATTGGTTTATTCGGGTTTCTTTTTCTAATATTTTAGATGACAGATTTCTTAGCCAATAGTATTAGGTAATTCCTTCGCCAGGTAAAATTTATAGTCTTAGCAACTTATTTATCCCTTCTGATATAACCTTGACGTAAGGAGCATTCGTAAATTGGATGTTTTTAACAAGTAAATCTCGGCTATTTTTGACATAAAGGTTTCTAAGGTGCATTTAAATTTTTCAGTAGATTAATTTCAAAAGGTAACCACTTCCTTTTAAGCACTGCTTGGTGTTTTCTACGGCAGTATCTTGTTGTAACCTCGCGTTGCAGATCCACAAAAGAGGTAACAATATGCGAGATAACAAATGACATCTCAGCTCTGGGAGACCAAAATAAACTTATTCAACTATAAAATAGAAGGCAACGATATCAACCAAGCCCAAGGCGGAGGTAACAGTCACGATGCACCTACGTGCCAAAAACCTCACCGTAAGTCGACGTGGCATACGGCTTCCCTCGGAAAACATTGAAGTTTGATCGAGGTTTTGACGACATTCCGAACCCTCTCCACGGAAAGCATTCGTTCTCAAAGTTTACATGCATAATCTAGGGTTATACGAGCGTCAATTGATTATTTGTATTATCAGGGGTTATTTCTTCCTTTTATCATTTTGATAACGATCTGTATTTTATAGTTCATCGGCCGGTCTATTTTAATTAACGGTAATTAACTTGAATAATTACCGTCATTTATTATAATTAATTGACAAAACACATCACTTTTATCCATGAGAAACTTAAGCATAGTGATATAAATTAATGAATTCAGAAGATCTTTTTCGTAAGTACTGACGTCTCGAACGTTTACTTCGGTTTTGATCTCCCAGCCTTTAACGCCTAATTATGGTGATTTCTCTTCGCTCTGTGGCAAATGCCGAACTTGAATTAATCCAAGGGCACAAATTTATTCACAACAATGTGTTTATTAAGCAGCAATCATGGAGAGACTTCCATTTAATTTGTTCATCATATCCTATCAATAGAATGCTTCAATCGGCAGTACAAATTCTGCAATGAATGTCACTGGTGTTCCTTTGTAGAAAGTAACGCGAGAACAACTCGATTTCATTAAAACTGACTGGTTTTTACGGAAATATTAACTTACTTAATGAATGTTTTGTTCAAAAATTACTCCGAAATCACTGGGTTTCTTTATGTAGAGCACTGAGCGCTAATTTAATTTCCCATTTCTGACGAGCCCGCTACAGCATTGTCCCCTTGCACTCTGGCTAGAGTTGATTCTGCTGAAGTAATTTTCTATTTAAGTTTTCAGAATATTGATTAGCAGATATTTTTCGGCATAGTGATGGAAATTAGGCCATGTAGAACCATCAGTCAAATGTGTCAAAAATGTTTCGGAATTCAGCATAGAAAAGCTATAGATCCTGAACTCTGCAAAATATGCCACTATTCTAACAGACTGCGCTCTTGGCACTCCTTCGCCTCTTCAAGCTTCTTTGTACGGAGCTCTGAGTGCGTCTTCTGCCTCTGCCCGTCTCCAGTACTCGAGAACTTCGCTCGGCCAAAATGCTCATGGATATTTCTGAACATATTTTCCCTGAAGTGACCTTCTGGGGATAAGCAAAGCCATAAATATTCCCGCTTGAATAACTTAGCAATTCTGAGACGTTTTATATTTTTCTTGCACGTTGACTAAGTACTTGCCTCCCGACAGCGACAGGCGAATGGCTCTTTCTCGGCGTTTCGTCCACCCTTCGAGCCGCGTCGCAACATCGGTACCGAGAGGCTGTGTTGACTTCTCACTGATCCGAATTTTTCAGTCTTTTAAGGTTACTGTCATTTTACTGTAAAATTTAATCACAAAATTCAAATTCAAATTTAATTATGTAAAGAAAATAACAGCGAGAAAAAAGAACAAATACATTTAAGATTCGCCATAGTTTTTTTTTAAATCCTAACGTAAAAAACTCAGCTCCAAGATAATGAATAAATGATTTTATTTTTTCCCTCTTTCGTTGAAGAGTTTAAGAGGCACTGATGTATAATATGCAAACATATCAATCAAAGAAGATTAATTCTGTTATACAAAAATCCTCTACTCATTTCCAATGTTATTCAAAACAAAATTTCTTGACTTCAATTCTGAAAATCATTCAAAATGAATGTTGATTTCACGATCTGATTAACTGTTATTTAGTATTCCCTTCAGATGTAGACAGCGGAGCTTCTTCACCTCTTTTCTGTGCGATGCTCGCAAACGTTCGGTTTAGCTCATCGTGATCATAACAGGTGTTGACGTCGTCGCTTGCTATATTAAACGAAAATAATTTTCAGATTATAATGGCAGAAAGGCTAATATCACTTTAGGAAATGTCATCAGGAGTTGTGCTCACTGGTACCAGGTGTCTCAGGTCTAGACACAGATCAGGAGTTCACCTAAGACTTCATTATTCTTCACAAGAATTCAAGCAGAGTCCTTAGATTATTTGGAAAGCAATTCAACGTTTGTAATTGCCTAGGTAATAATATGTGTGAATGTGCCATAGTGAAACATTTTAACAGGTATTCTTATCATATATTTATTAATTTGTCAATCCATTTTATCAACTCCACCCATCTATTAATCTGTTACATTCAACAATGTATGTTGGATATTCTAGAGCTGCTAACTCTTTTCTCTCTGTTCCATCTTATCATTTAATGTATAAACCTTAAACCCTGATGGCTGGAAAGCATTTAAACCGAGTTGTTTCTTCATCCCTCTACAGCAAATTTGGAAATATTTCTGTCCTACATATAATCTTGAGACCTTTGCATTATTTTTTCAGCGCATCTTCACAGGAAAAAGGATATATGTTAATACGGTTGATGCTTACCGTGTTAGAAACCTCGACACTTTTCTATGCTAGCCTAGGCATCAGTTCTAAGCTCAGGAAAAGTGATCGAAGTAAAAAATGTGACCTCATGCGCGACTAACTTTTTCCACTTTGTTCAGTACAACTAAAGCTTCGAGTTGCTTCACGGCTGTTGGCCGTTCATGTTTGCCTTCGTAGAGATCAAAGTGGAGGCAGGACTCGAGGTATTTCATTAAGCTTTCACAGATCCAGATATTTCATTAGGGTTTTGTCCATCCAAATTATCTTCATCAATTTCTCCCGTCCTCATCAGAAAGAACGTCACCTGTAATGGGAAACAATGTATAACAGCCATACCTACTCGTCCAGCATCATCATCATTATAGACACCGTCCTGAAAACTGGAGTCTTCCAGTATTTAGTGAGACGTCAAAATTTCTTCTCACTCGTGTGGTAAGAAGGGCAAGTGGCGCAGAGAAAGACACACGCATCGCCACTGCGAGCAGCGCTCGTCGTAACTGATGTTAGAGTCCTGACTGATACAAAGTAAACACGTTTGTCCTACAACATACAAGTTCACTTTTAAATTTAACATCTAAATACTGTCAGCTGTTGGTTTCATATCTCCCTACACCGTCTTCGTTGGTTCTATGAAAATCAAAATGCTAGATGGATTTTCCCTTCTCTGCTTGTAAAATAAATCTCATTTTACGTAGCACAAAAGTGCTACTATATCCAAATGAGGACAATTGAAAAATAGGAAAAATTAAAATCTGTAAAACTGAACACACAAAAATTTACTGTAAATATTGCAAAATACCACTCTATTTCGATGAGGTAAATTTAAAATGTTCGAATTACTTTTAATTGACTTTTCATGAATTGCTGTCATCTTATTGCATGAAAACATTATCAATATATTAATAGTTTATGCTTGTCGCACGAATGGGCATATGACGGGAAGGAAACATTATGAATTTGAAAATCGGTGATCGTTTTATTCTAGAACAAATGTCATTCTATCAAGAGCGCTTCTTGATGAGATTATCATATTTTCTAATTGTGTGTTTTTCCCCAAAATTTGCACTACCGTCCGATTTATTCTGCAGATATATCTCAATGAAATACCATGTCTTCAAGATACATCGTAGTGGAACAATAAGGCAATGTATACATAATATCCTAATTTGGAGTTCATGGCACTTGATGGCTATTAAATTATCTGTACATCTCTTCATTTTAATCTTAAGCAATCCTCAGAAGCAGTTAATTTATATTCATGGAGGAATAAAGGTGATTTTGGCGTCTTTCACTCATTCTCATCTTTCTGCTTTGACCGTGAGTTTTCCATGTGGGCCAGTTGCAATCAAGGTTTTTGAGCTTTCGTGTCGAAATTTTTACAGTGTTTATCAAATTCCAGAGGGGTGCAGCAGCCAAGGATATTGGCTCTACATTGCAGCAACTTCCCTCCAATATTTCGTGACGTTGAGTTTGCTTTCTTTCAGGGCGATGCGCGCTGACTTTTCATTTAAGATGAGATTTTCTGTGCGGCTGCTTGTTGAATTCTTCGCCGTACTTCTCCTGTGGTCATGAATAAATTTAAAGAGCGAACGAGGAGCCGCCATCGCCTGGTGAGAGCGTCTGTAAACACAAGCTCGGCCGATCGCTTGGTTGGTTAATGCAGCTCTGGGCCGAGATCGAGGCAGTGCGCCATGGGAATCAAAAGGGAATTCCAAAATTAGTTTCCTACAATTCTCAAATTTTCTTATCAAAGGAATATAATGAACTATTCTTTCAGTTGATTCGCGTTCTGTCGTCCAGAGTAGAATAGTTTTTATCTTGATAGGTTTCGTATCAAAAGTTAAGTTTTATGAAACGATATTTATTATTTTCTTCGGCTGTGTGATATCATGACGGTATCAAGGCTTTTCTTCCTTGAGCTTGAAGTTTTTTTTATTTGCATAATTTTCAATAGAAGTTGGATTTTTCGGTCTTTATTTACATGATATATTAATTTATGTTGTACGTACTTTGTCAGTGATTATTCCGTTTTAGAATTTTACTGTGAAATAAACGTTTTTTTTACAATGGAACATGAATCAACACTTGTTCCCATTTTTTCTATCCGAGAATTTAACTTCACCGTTCTTTATTTTACTGCCCGATCGGGTAAATTAAAACAAGCGTTAATAAATTTTGCTTCAGTTTAAAGGGCCTCATTTATAAGCCTGATGTCTTGAAGAAACTTACAATAGAAATGAAATAATTTTGAGATACAGAAGCTGAACAACTTTTTTTGAAAATAGGCGAGTGAGCGGCTGCACACACATTTCAACCATTATAAAGCCCGTCGATCCATCCAAATTGAATGTTTTACAATCCACGACTTCAGAAAGTTTATCAGATCGATAAGATATTTGAATGCTTCTGAACTATTTATCCCAACAGACGCGTGCGAGCTCTCATACTGTTTGACAATAATTTAATACAAACTTTACGCTCACCTCGGTGAGTGCTTTTTGATACACACATCTCTTCTTTGACTCTTGCACGTGAGAACCCATGCTGCTTATTATGTGTAATCAGCCTGGTGCATTGTTTCAGAACACTGCGCAATAATGCTGCCAAAATATGAAATTCTTGGGGAATTTCTGTCACAGCTTGCCTCGGACACTTTTCTTCATTTTCCCTTAGACACTCAACGCTGCGTCGAGTATGACTAAAATTGAATTTTTTGTTAAAGGATTTTGCCTCTTAGGGAGGGCCTCGCTCCTAGGCGTACGAGCTATGGCAACAGTTGTTCACTTGTTTTGATGTTCGACTGTTGTCGCCAAGGCCATTAGTATCGTTGCCATTGGTGTTAGTAAAGCCGTTAATATTGTTACTATTATTGTCGGTCAAGAAATTACTATTACTGCCATTGGTGTCAACAAAGCCGTTACTGTTACTACCATTATTTCCGGCAAAGCCATTGCTATTGTTGCCATTGGTGTTGGTAAAGCCAATACTATTGCTGGCATTATTGTTGATAAAGCTGTTAATTAGACGTTGAATCTATGTATAAATGGGTTAAAATAAACGACATTCAGAATACTGGCCTCAATATCTGAATTGAGAAGTCTTAGAATTAAAGTTGCAGTAACGTTAGCCCCAACAATACCCACCATAGACCTTCATGATGGAGGTATTTTTTTCGAGCACAATGTAGAAGCTTCTGATCAATCGACAAACCATAGATTCATTTCAAATAATTATTTAGCTATGCTACTGCCTCGTCAGAAACCTTGTACTACTAGCCAATCGATGTCAATCAGTGGCGTCTTACGAATGGATACAGCTGCGATTTTCAGAAACTCTACGGACAATACTTCCAATATTTAACTTACTTTTTTTGATCGCAGAAGTACTCAGTTGAGTAAAACTCAAGATTTATTGTAAAAACTGAGTTTCCAACTATTCGTTGCGGTAAAGATCACACAGCTTAGCTCTTAGAGATATTCTAGAGGATACTTAGTTATTACCGTGTTGAAAGCAGAAAAACGAACAGGGGTGTGAGTGATGGTTCCTTTTGTTGTAGCTGCTCTGCATCTCAGAGTGTCGGTTTTCACACGCGTGTATTTTGTATTTGAATTGTGGTGTTGTGTAGTAATGAGGAAATTATTCTAAAAAGAACTTTCACCGTCGATTAAAAAATTTTTTGTTTGTAAATTTCACGTTAGTAAGTTTAAAACTTTAGTGCTGATTGGTCGATTCCTGGGGAATCTCACTCTGAAGGCAAAAAGAACCAACGTAAATGGGTACATCTTTGATAAAAATGAAACATTTCAAAATAGAATGATTCCATTCTCAGTGATGAAAAATATGAAAATAAAATATGATATAAATGAAAATACAAATTTCTATAACGAAAAACAACCTTTTCAATAAAGGTAAAAACACTATATAAACCTACACTTGTACGCAACCACACACACACAGGCAAATTTATGCTAGCGAATGGGAGAAATAAGTAATTTGGAGGCATTTTCCTCTTTATTAACAGGCAGCAATGGTTATAAATGAAACGGGATTGCAAAATTCGGAGATCTAGTTCATTATTCGCTCTACAGAGGGCTGTAAAATTTGTGATCTTTAGCTGATGGCTGGAGTTTCCACAATAATCGCTAATTACTGACTGGGATGGGGAAACTGGTGGGCGACCAGAATGTTGGCTGAATGTTCTCCCTATGGGAAACCCCTGAATGGTGGCGGTGTCTTATAAACTGTTGGAGTGTTGGGCTAAATAACATAAGACTGTATGCAGCAATCACACTTATATATATGCATAGACATATCCACTCCATAGGCACTGTTATATGTTTTCCTTCTTATCAAAAAAAGATACAATTGAAAAACCATTTAGATAAAAAAACTCTGTTATCAACTGAAATATAGAAGTCCCGGATCAAAGCCAACACTTCCCTTCTGAGGCCCGCATTCAAATAACCCTAAAACAGCAGTTCCACGTACAATGTCTGCTATCTAGAAAGTTCCTGAGTTGTTTATCGATTAAAATTTTTGTGGGTATTTATTTTAGGTTGACCGCTGTATATATGTTCAACTTCATTGTGAAAAATTTCGTAGGAACCGGAAATCCGGAATGCTCCATGAAGTTATGTAGGAATACAAGATTTTTTATATCCTTTGTAAATACAGCTGAATAAATTGGTTTCAAGAGCTGCGAACGCTGATTTCCTAGAAACCGAAGGGATCAGCCTAGTATTTGACTTTTTGACTTGGACATCTAAAAACGCTAATAGGTTATTTTGTGCAATTTCCATTGTAAATTTGATGTTAGGGTGACAGTCATTAATGAACTGGAAAAATTGATTGGCTTTATCCTCTCAGCGAAACAAAATAACATGGCGTCTAAATAACTACGATAAAATACGGGCTTGAACACTTGTGGACAATTATGTAGGAACTGTTTTTCTAGACAAGCTTCGGCTCATCAGACACAGCTAACATTCAGGTGTTCTCCATAGGACCGGTCGCCCACCAGCCTCCCCATCTCAGTCAGCAATTAGAGATCATTGTGAGAACTTCAGCCATCAGCTAAAGATCAGAAATTTGTCAACCCTC
Source organism: Orchestia grillus (assembly GCA_014899125.1). NCBI lineage: Eukaryota > Metazoa > Arthropoda > Malacostraca > Amphipoda > Talitridae > Orchestia > Orchestia grillus. Next base: position 22,102 of record VOMN01043695.1, read on the forward strand.
TGTAGAGAAAATAATAGCAAGTTTAATTCTTAACTCATCTGCATACTTTTGTTAAAATTTTAAAATTAAACTAAACACGGTTATTTCTACACCATGTACACAGCTTGTGTTTCCCTAACGTTTGTCTACCTTCTGACGGCCCATTAGAATGAAGGAACACTAACATTAAAATAAAGGAACACTAAAATTTACAGCGATTAAATCAGGCTGAGATTACTGAGAGATTAGAATAAAGCGTTTGACTTTCAAAGGTGAGCTACTGCAATAAATCACCTAAATTCATAAATTATTCTCAAATAATCATAAGTTACTCTCAATCCAAAAAATAAATTAATCTAAATACTTCTTCCCTAAATATCAGAACTTGCTTCAGTCGCTTCCAATGCCTAGAATACTTCACCCTTGTATCACTAACTCATCCACTCCAAACCTGAAAAACTAAGAACAAAAATGTAATCGGCTTTCTTCCTAGTCAGTGAACAAAATGAACGAGTTCGGTATTAAAGGAACATGTAGCGGGACCAGCAGCTGGCTGGAATTCATCCATCGCTTGCGCCGGTAGCACGAGTGCATCGCCTCTGCCCTCCGTAACTCTGCGCTGCGCTCGAAGTTTGTCCGTCATTTCAGAGGAAGATGCTGATATCGATTTTATTTGCACGGTATCAAGTTTCATCAACAAATGCAAGGCGTCAAAGTCACTCCAACTACAGCTCACACACTAGAAGCTTTTAGCTGATCGTCTGACGCCCATGAAAGCAAGTGGAGGCTGTTGTTTGTGGCTGCAGTTGTAGAGCAAAGCATCCTCTGCCTGATATGTGGTCAGAATTTGTGGATATTCTTTTTTACTTTCGTTGGCTATGAAAAGTGTGAGATGCTTGCAGAAGCATGATTACTGAGAAATGATAGACAACTCCCAAGCTAAGGAAATAGACTACTAAGTAGTTCATCTTCATCTTCTGCTCAATTATGTTAAACGAAGTAATAATATTTCAATGAACTGTGTTCACAGCACTTAGTAGTGCTTGCAAAATTCATCAAGAAACTTTGCCAATCTTTAATATGATGGCCTCATGAATGTCAGAGTAAAGTTTTACACTATAGTGAACTACGTCAGTTGAGGCAACAAGAGTTTATCTTCGTTACAACGTAGTGGTTGACAGCGAGCAGCGCATTAAGGGTTTCGTTGTGATTACTTAACGTGTTGCTTCGTTGTGATCACTGTCGACGTATGTGGACGCCGTGGTAGTTGCATTCACACGGACATTGTCGATTACACAGACCGCGTGAATGCCCGGCCCCCTGCGTGAGCAGTGACAGTTAGCAAGCTAAATGATCCCAACGGTAGTGTTCATTAGAAGCAAGTTCTTGCTTCGAGAGCTTGAGACACATGAGTGTTTCCCTCGAACTAGCATAACCGAGTCACCCGCATTTGAGTGGAAGTTTTATCGACGGTATCGAAACAATCGATTTTATTTATGAAAATTCTTGTGTACAGGCTACAAGATGAATTTTATTTTCGATGATTTTTTTCTGAAATTATAAAATTTCAATTATCTCTCTTTCGAAAACTCAATTTACTTTGTCTGTTACTTTGGGCCAACTCCCTATATCTACCAGGAAAGGTTCTTCGGGTGTACTTTCTAACGACGATGTTTGATAACAAGCTTACATGCGTCAAGGGACTGCTCATTCTCTAATGTAATGAGTTTGATGAAGAATGCCCAGTAACTCCTTGTCAACTTGATTTTCAGTGAATAAATAATTTTAAGTAGCACCTAGGTAGCACTTTCTGTGTGTAAATTTTGAATAAAAATGTATAATCGAATGCAAAATATTCCAACAATATGAGAGAAACAAATACAGAATTCATAATTCATACACGCTTTAATTTGTGATGTCTTCATGACATATTTTAAACATTGTTTTCTATTCCATGGGTAGTTTCGCTCCAAAATGATTTGTTGCGCTATGTTCTCGCTTCGGCATTACCTGAGCATGTAGAAATTAGAAGTATAATTTTTAATACATCCGTCGTTCAAAATCCAATTAAGTTACATCCTTTCATGAAGATAACGTTCCATTATCAACAGTAGTTTTACCCCCTGTGATGCCTGGAAGTACTCAAAGACCCTTAAGTATCATAAGAAACATCAAACTTTGCTCGTGCGCAGGCAAGAGCACGGCTGAGCTTGCGTACCACGTGTCTCCAACTTCACAACCCCAGTCGAGCCAAACATTGGGCGCTACAAGCCACGTCTGGAGCCAAGCTCGCCAAGTTCTGCGGCATTTGGCAGGGGTGCGACCTGCTCAACAGTTTGTTAGTTTACTTTGCGTGACTTACTGCACTTAACAAGCTGCCTTACAGCCTCCAGCACTCTAGCAAACGACTAAAAACTGACTTGTTAGTGCTCCCGAACATGTAAGTAATTAGGGCTGTAGACGCGTAGTAATGATGTCATAACGGCCCGCAATGGATGGTCCTCAATTAGTTGAACTTCACTCGGTGCTTTAAGGCTCAGCGCTGGTAATTTGTACACTGCTTTTGAAGTGTTCGAAGGTCACTTTTAACAGACAAATGAAACTTCCATATTAGTCTGAATTACGTGCTCGGAAAAGACTTTTAAACCGAGTGAAGTTGTCATCTAATAGAAAACTGCGCTGTGAAAAGTATCATCGCAGAATACCGGGACTTCATCATGCGTAGGGTCTCATTACCGCAAAAAAGCGACTCTAACACGAGCGGGAATCAGGGAGTGATGCTTTGGCTTCACTTACAGCTCATTACAGCAGTTTGATGAGCTGCCGCTGCCATAATGAGCAGCGTTTAAGGCTTCATGCATTAATGATTACTATTGCTAACAGTCCACAAGCAAAATGAGTAGCGACATTTTCCACAATGTGCTGAAATGAAAGAATCAAAACAACTGAAAACAAACCCTTATCACTACTCAGTATGAGTTGAACAAGTCAAAATATTTAACTTATGTGAAAATGTATTACAAAATGAAAGTCCATGACATAATAGCCTTCTTCCCCACAGTTCAACTAAATGGAGCAATAATTTGAATTGTATTTTTAAAATTTTACTAGCTGATATACCTGAACTTCCGTTGTTGTATAGTTATAGAACAGTTATAAGGTGTAGTGCCACTTCATCATTGCAAGAATAAGGGCGTTAGACTAGGCCTCATGAGACCCAGGCGAGGACCACGTACCTGTCATTGCTAGATCTAACTCTAGATGGTCGATAATTTAATAACTAGTTGATTCGAAAGTAGTTTCATTTGTGTGACCTTTGGCTGTTTATCAGTTACTGTTAAATAATAATACTCAATTCGAGGAATAGTACATTAGCTATTTTCGTCTGCGATAATTTAAGAGGTAGCTATCGATTCATCCAAGGTAAACTTCAGTCATTTTTGAGCCAGAGCTAATTTTAACTTGTCCTCGAGACACCGGTAACACAGTGTTAAACGTATTACGCGTCTGCGGGCTTCCTTTGCTGCTGAAACATAAAATAGTTCCTGATTGCGAGGAAGCACTGTGAGAAATTACGTGAATACTTAAAACTTGAAGAAACCCGAAGAACTTAGGGAGTGCAGTGTCTTTCAGATATGGAATGTGTTGCGGTTGGTTGTTTAAGTGACGAATGCCGTTTTTAGTATTCTCCTTCTACAGTGCGTGGAATAAGGTAGAAATCGACTCGTTCAAATATTTGCTTAAAACTTTTGATTTACTAATTTGAATGCCAATAAAAAACCTTGGAAAGAATTGGCGGGGAAGAGAGTCAAAGGATAGTTTTATATGCGGTGAATTCTGGCATTCTATGAAATCCGTTTTCCCTGAATAACGTAACAAATCATTGTATTTCAGTTTCATACTCTAATTTGAATTAGGTATAGACATTCTTGCTGAAAAGAGTAGTCAAAAAAGAAGTACCAGCCTCTAAAATCTCCAAATTAATATCAGCCCTTATTTATTCAGTATAATGAGTTAGCCCTTTGTTAAACGACAGGCAGACTGGCCTATGTAGGTGGAGTATTTTCAATGGGCCTCACCGCTCAAAATCGTTGTATTCTACTACACGAAACCAATAAATGAGAGACGCCACGCTCAAGGCCGTGACAGACACACAGGGTGCGGAGGCCTGAGTAAGCTATGACCTGCCTGAGCGGCGTAGAGCCAATGCCTCCTGTCCGCCAGTCTGAGGCGGCAGTTGGCCGGCCTCTAATTGCGGTCGCCTGAAATTTGGACCGAAATACCGCCGTGTTTTGGCCATTGGGACTGTAGTGGAATGAGCTCGGTCGTCTCCGCAGGGCCATAACGGGAATACAAAACGGCAATGGTGCCAATTGATGAGCCAGCATTGCTAGCACCTTGGAATTCTCAGGATAAACACCGTCGGGAGCCATTGCTGGTCTCCTTTTGAAGATACTCTCACGGGAACGTAATGGTTCTCCCCGCCAATGAACTGCGCGCTCTTACGACCAAGACTTTCTGGCTTCAAATATTTGCAAATTGAAATGGAACCTTTTCAAAACACCTTAATACAACTCAAAGGTAGACGGGGTAAATTAGGTCACTGATGTCGTGTTACAGTACATACTGGTAGTATAAATATTATCGCTTCAGTTATTGGCGATATTGGGAGACTCCTGGTTGACTATTATCTGTAGACGTAGATGCCTTCATCATCGAAGAACCCGAATGTCAACTGACTGAATAAAAATTTATGAAACTAATCAAAGCGATATAATCTTCATCAAAAACCACGCAATACGTCAGAAAACTACACTCGGACTAAACTCCTTGGTTTTCAAGATTACATTTTATTAGAAAGCTGTCATAACAACCCTTCATTTTTCCCAAGAATTTCAGTAGCGAGTCGCCGGTTTGGCATTTTAATCACCTGCTTGCAACTGAACTTTTCAATTTCAATTCATTTGTTCATTTACCTATTTTTCTTTGAGTTATTTATTTATTCCGATTTATTTATTTTTTTCCATTTAGATTTAGATCGACCACGATTAGGCAATTTCCAGGTTCTGTTTAAATAATTATTTGAATTATTGTCAGACCAAATAAAATTGATCAAGTCAAATAAAAATGCTCAGCTTAAAAAAAAAACTAAGCAGCAAAACTTAAATTTTTCCAATGCTCATATAATTTCTCAGAAACTAACAAAAAATACGGGCTGAAAAAAGTGATTGATATCTTTTTAAAAAACGTTTTCATTTTATATTTTGCTGGATTCTTTCCACTCTCCATCCCAGCCTTTGAGCGCTTTCTGTGCGTCTAAGTTAAACTTGGCAAAATTTGTCAGAAAAATGAGCTCATGACTCTTTGATGACAGCCCCAAATTCATTAAAGCTTGTCACTCCCCTCTAACTCATCTGCACTCTCAGTAGGCTCCATGAATTGTTGATTGCTCTGAGAGATTAATTGGCTGGACCTCGGCGATGCATTACTTTGAACCTCAAACAGATCGCGGCTAGCATTTTTTGTGAACGCGTTTTTTTAGGAAGCTTAGTATTTCTAAGCTATAGTTCTACTCTCTTCGGGCGAATTACCTATCTATCGTCTTGCGATATTCGGCACAATTCATTGTACCAGCTGCTTCATCCAAACCTGAGTTCTACTAACACGAAAACTGTTTTGAGCTGTTCTCTAAACACGAAAGAATCACTGCGAATAAGTCTAAATCGAATTGTACGACTGTAACATTTGACTCTTTTATTATAAGAGGTATGCTTGTGCGGCGAAAGTTTTCAGTGGTCGCCAACTCTTTCAGTTCAGTTGTAACCTTGTGAGTAGACATGAACATTCATGCTCCCAAATGCCTCGATAGCTGTTTCATAAAGCACCAGAGAAAATTATACGACTTTTCACGTTCTCGTATCTTAGGTACGAGTGTTCTGGGGTGTTGACCGAAGGCCGTCCGACTGACGACTGATACCTTACACAGCAGTTAACGAACGAAGGTACTTGACATCATCGGTACCACTTTACCGGATATCCTTCAGGGAATTTAGTACTAATAGGTCGGCTTCTGGGAAGCCGGATTTGCAATTTAAAAAGAAGACCCAACGTAATTGGGAACATCTTTAATCAAAAAATCGTCTCCCATACGTCTAGAAATACTAAGCTGCGCAAAAAAATAACCCAACAGTACCAGTTCAAAAACTCAAAACTTTAAAAGCCATAACTAAAATAAAAAAACTCAGATATTGTACTGAAAAACCTAAATCCTAAACTCAATCATTCCTTCTAGCACATTATATGAGGGGTGTTGTATCCCATACAAACTTATAAACACCCACACATACTTATAAGCACCCACACATACACATCCGAACACACCTACACATTAACATGCACTCACACAGCTGTGCTAAGAAGTTGGACCAATGTGTAAACTTCCTGCGCTCTGATCGTTGTTCAATTGGGGTTTTTCCGTGAATATGTAAAGTAATTTTAAAATTTGGAGGTCCAGTTCATTCTGACTGCTACAAAGAGTCGAAAACTTAGAATTAATAAAACTATTGCTTTGGTGAGAACTATAACAGTGATTACGAATTGCTGATTGAGATCGATAGGCGAATGGTCTGCAGTTCTGTGCGAAATACCTAAATGTTGACTATGTCTTATTAATTTTTGGAGTGTAGTACGTCCAACACGGGACTGCGTGCAGCAATCACTCTTATAAATGTAGATAGAGTCACTCTATAGGCATTTTCTCAGTTGTTCCTTCCTATGAAAAATGAATCTATCTTAAAATAATTGCTAGAAAAATTAGTTGAACCAATGCCTCGTTTTTCTTGCTCATCTCCGAGTTTAAATAGCCCACGGAAGGAAGCTCTACAAACACATTTTGTTTTGACTCCGACTTTTAGAGTCCCTTTACATATTAACGGAAAAACTTCACTTGAACAACGATCAGAGCTCAGTAAGGTAATACATTGCTCCAATTTCCTAACACAGCTGAGGGTGTGTGTGCTAATGTGTATGTACGGATGTGCGTGTGTGTCTATGTCTGCGTGTGTCTGTGTGTGTGAGTGTTTTTGTTTGTGTGCGTGTGTTTGTATCATACGTATGTTTGGGAAACAAAATCGCTTGTGACGTGCAAACATGAAATGGTTGAGCTTAGGATTTACGTTTTTAAACCAATATATTTGTTTTTTCATTTTATTTATGTCTATTAGAGTTTCAAGTTTTTAAACTAGTACTTTTGCGTGTTTTTCAGCATTTATAGTGGAAAATCAGTATTCCCGAACATATGCGAAAAATATTTAATTAAAGATGCTCCCAACTAAGTAGGTTTTTCCCTCAGAGAAATTTCAAGAGTGAACACTAGCAAAATATTCTAAAAAACGAGACCGCGTAAATTTTCGATGCTTATTTTTCTTGTTCCTGTAAAATTATGTACATTTTATATAGGTTATCAAATTCGTCATTTTACTGAATAACTATGTTTATTATTACAAAATGAACATTTTTTATTGAAGCGTTCAATTACATAATGCCTCTAGTATGTTAACGCAAAATTTGGAAGCCGTTTCACTGATTGTTCTTTCCGACGTAACACAAGTTTTTACCGCAATGCGTGTGCTTTTTAGGCTTCGTCGATGCTTGCTAATAAGAGGAGTTAAAATCGGAGATGGTCAAAAAAAATTACGCAGTATTGAGTTCGAACGTTACGTAAAAATTTATCAATTTGAGAGATGTAAGCTCATCAAAGGGGACGTTAAACTTTGAAAATTTTGATGCCAAATGAATATGTGGTAGAACGTCTAAAATATCTCGGGAATCGTAAAACTCAGATAAAAAACTAGTGGGAGAGAAGCAACACTCTCCAGAATGAAGAACAAATCACTCGAATGCTTATTCAAATTCAAAAATATGCAAAGAAAAACTAAGGTTTCAAGGGCATACAAAGGACAAATCCATTCATCATCGGAAACTAAATGCGTAAGGCGGCCTAATCTAATTACCACACAGGTGATTTGTAAGGCACGTATGCAACATGGATGTAGACTTGAGCCACTTTAGAATTCAACCCCAATTCTTTAGAAACATAACTCTGACAGTTTCAAAAGCAGCATTGCGTTCGACTTCCGTGCCAAAAAAAGCTCTCGAAATTCTAATTCATCGTGCCCAGTTTTAATTTCATCCGAGGCATAGTTTTTTGAACCTCGCCCTCACGTGACAAAGCATTGTATAAGATTTTTGAGTTTAACTTTTGGTTGACAATTACTCGTAATTCATCTCTGACAAAGCGGTGGGCTTTTATTCAATTGTCCTGGTTGTACTTGAAATAGAAAGAGAAAAATTTAGATGAAATAATTCTGTGAGATGTGTGAAGGATATTCCGTGAAATGTTCAATAACACTTAATTACACGCTCTGGAATTGTGCTAATTTTCCGTACTGATGAACAGACTTCAATGGCCTTGGTTTAAATGTATCTTAAACGTAATTAAACACAGGAGCAACTAAAACTTCTCCTTAAACGCACGTTTCAATTACCTTTATTTAAATTGCGAAATAATCGTTGTGAGATCGCTGAAATTTCAACAAAAAGTAGAAAATAATGTATTTGAATGTAGTTCAACAAGCAATGACTCGAGAGTGCGATGAGTGCACATAAACCTGATTTTTCTCGGCCACATTCAGTGGGGCGCATATGTAACGAGGCAGCATCACTATTTATTCGTTGTTCTTTGAGTGAGTGCAAGAGTCAGGTCGCAGTGCAACCCGGGAAGAGTGCCGGAAATAATAAGCCAGAAAGTTGTGCAGTTGCATTGTGACTCAACTTGCCGGCCTGTCCCACTGCAGGCCAGTGCAGGTCAAGCGAGCCAGAGTCGTAAAGCCTCTATAAAACAACGATAAAAACTGTAATCTGTTTATAACCGCGGACACGCGCACTCTATTCTGTGCTTGTCAAAGGCGGTCCCGGGTGCACTGTGGCAGCGCTTCGCCGGGTGCTCGCTTGACTCACACATGGCTGGACCAGCCAGAATTTTGAAGCTCACTAACTGTGGTAATTCGGCATTTAACATTGAAGTTTTAAATACAGCAGAAGTGCATGTGGTAGTCCAACCGACTATCTGTAATACACGTTGAAATATAGAATTTAATGCAGAAAATCTGACTGAAATTCATTTCATCGATGGTACAAAAGTATTAAATTTATAATAAAATCTGAGCGCGACAAAATTTTCCCAGGTTTCTTGAAAACTCATCACTCCAACTTCCCACAAATGCTACGGAAAGCGAGGTCCAGAATTGCGAAGCCTATGCATGATCATGCCCAAGTTTTACGTTCACATCAGCAGGTGAAACTTACAACAGGTCCCTACACAGCTGAACGCTTTTCTTTCCACTAAAAAATGCAGAAGGCTTGGATGTAAATTTTCTCAGCATTTTATGGCTTGATGTTATCTTAGAGTTCTCTTCTATCCACAGTCGTTTAAAAAAATACGAACTCACGTAATTCTCTCCCTCTATCTTGTAAAGCCTCGTTCTTCATTCGCCCAATAGATGAAACACAGCGCATTGTGTGCAAGCTATAGTCCAATATTCTAATACGAGCTTTCCTACCCCGCTCAGTCCAAAAGGAAGACTGAGTGCTGCAATATCTGAGAGGTCGGCTCCCATCTGCCGAGATCCCAATATAGTGGAATTGAGGCTGTGTGTCACTGAGTGTGTGGTAAACATGCACTACCCACACTTCTGCCCCACTGAAGATGCCACTACCCACACTTCTGCCCCACTGAATATGCCACTACCCACACTTCGGCCCCACTGAATATGCCACTACCCACACTTCTGCCCCACTGAATATGCCACTACCCACACTTCTATCCCTCTGGAACTGCCACTACCCTCACTTCTGTCCCACTGAATATGCCACTACTATCACCTCTGTCCCACTGGACATGCCACTACCCTCACTTCTGTCCCACTGAATATGCCCGTCGCTTAGGCTCTTAGATTTCAAAGTTAATTTTCAAAAGATACGTTCTGTTGGGTGAGAAAATGTAAAGGTACATGATTGATCATACTTGAACACATCTGAGTACGCGTCAAGGCACACTCCTTGCCCCTCTCAGAGCATATCGCACCGAGCAAATCAAGCAAAAGTCTTCATTTTCGCTCCTCCTCACTCGGTTTCCTTGTACTTGGGCGAATTGCGATCTCTAGTTTATATTGTGAGGGTTATTCCTGTCACGTCAAAATTTAGTCTCATAGGAATTGAAATTTTGAAGTTTATTTCAATTGTAAATGGTACAAGATAAAATTACGCAAGCTATTTATAAGTCAATCACGTAGTATGAACAGACTTCCCTGGAAATTACTATGCCACATGTTTAACAAATTCAGTGACACAAGCACATGTATAATCATCCAATCAAATGCCTGAACAAATTTCCTTTGATTTGGAAAGTAATTAGAGCGCTCAGAGTCCAGGAGAAAAAAAATAAGAAAAAAAGCAGTGCGAACCAGTTTCTTGACCCCTCACTCAGACAGCAGCGAAGAGTCCTCTGGCTGTTTGAGGTGGAAGGCCCATATAAAAACTTTTCTTATGAGACCCCACCGGAGCAGATGGTTTACTCCTACATCGCCATTGTGTGATGCTCCCTCTGACTCGCCCAAGCGGGGCCATACCCCCACGAGACCCCTCAGGGGGCATAGGATATTCTATAGGTACAAGGGTTAGGTGAGTTAGGCTTGGCTATCTTATGCATGGGGACTGGCGTCTCCAGGGGGACACTGTTAGATTACCTCTGCTATACCTAGGCCTTCGGAACTTCTATCTTATGTGCCCATTTTTTCAATTTGCATATCTTCTTCGCTATTTCTGTTTTGTCTTTTCTCCCCGTTCCTTTCTAACCTAATGTTTCTATGCGTAGGGAATCCGGTGTATGAACACACCTGTACGTAAATTCAACGTTTTCTACAGTCCAAACTAGATGGTCCCTTCGCTCTCTTTATATCACGCTTGATGGGATAGGACGCTTCAAACTAACGAAAATAATAATAATAATACCCCCACGAAGGCGCTCAGAAAAGGTAGTCCTGCAAACCGGGACTGCGTCAACCGCAATTTTTTTCTACAATCCTCCACCAACTGCAATCTCTTGCACGCAGCCTCGCCGTCTCCACAGAGATTCATACCACTTTACCGACTCTTCGCCTACCTTTTGTTTTGGTTCCATCGGCGTTTGGCTCATTTGGGTATTCTCTCAACCACCCAATGGTCATCTACACTCACCAAATTTCCAAACTTTCGCTACACTTTTGATCAGCTCTACTTGCCAGGTCTCTAACAACGCCATCGCCTCCACCTTCCTCAATCCAACCATTAGTGAAACACCAAGCATGCTTCTCCAACATCTCGTCTCTAACTTTTTCAACCTTCTCCTGTTTTACACTCGTAGTCCCCATATATCATCATGCTCTTACACTTAACATGTACATACTCCTACGGCATATATTATACACCAAAAATAATTATTAAGATAGGAACGTTCTGTTTTAGATCATATTTTGACCATCTTTTTCACTACCCGATTGTGTATGATGAACAATTCGCAAAAACCTTTCTTTGCTCTTTCGTTTTTTCATAAGATTTACAAATAGGAAAAGTGTTCCACTTCATAATACATCCAGCTTACTTTCGCACACGTTAGCTTTTGATTTAACCAAACTATACTAATCACTCCCGTGTGATAATTATTTCTAAGCCTCAAATTAAGCAGTGATTTTATCATTCATTTATGAAAATAAAGTAAGATGACTTGCGTCGATCTTTTTATTCGCTTCATTCATTTAATCGGCGAAAATATGCAGCTATTCGAGATTGAGAAGGAATACGTCACTAAATTTTCATTTTTTTGCGCTACATATGAGGTTACTGCCAATGACGTTAAGTTCTCACATCGATAACCACGAGACAACTCTGTTTTATTATACGCTGCTATAAGGAAAAATTATGTCACATATCTCATAGTAAGGTAATTTATCACGTGTTTGCTAGAACAATAAATAGTAGAAGTAATATCCTTTCGGATGCTATTAATAGCAGTAATTTACAAATAACTGATAAGGCGCGATGATCGCAACTTTGGAGGTGCACGCGCAGAGCAGCGGGCGGAGCCTCGTGATATGAAGCGCTCACGTCGCTTTCTCTTATCCTCCTGAGAGCGCTCGGATGTTTTTGCCGGCCCGTTCTGCCCCGTTAGGCGCCGACTGGATCTGTAGTCTGACCCTCTGCAAAAGTTGGGCTTCCTCATCAAATATGGAGAGAAGAAAGCTCTCGGCCTCCCTAACTTCCGAGGTGACTTACTCGGCCAGAAGATTGCTGACAGGCCCCGACCTAAACTTGCTGCTCCTCTGTCGCGGCTCTCATGCTGTTGTCGGCTCAATGAATGCAGTTTCTATAAGCAATAGGTTTTGCTGTCGACAGGTTCCGAAAACCTGTACTTGAATGTATGTACTGCGTACGGCATAATTGAATAAACTTTCCGTTTCTTATAGCATTATTTTTTTGATACAATCGCAAGTGAATTATATATTTTTGAAAATCGAAATTGAACTACAGGACTTTGCAATTAAAATAATTTCATCTTCATACAAGGATATGGATTATGATAATCATACGAAAATGTTAAAGTAAAAACTTCGCTTTCATGTTAAGAAGGACGCTAACGTGATATGAGATGGAATTTTCTTGGGGCCGATTTTCACTAAGGAAAGTTAGCTAGGCACCCTGTTGCTGGACGAGCTCAGGCATACATATACGGGCTATGAGGCCGAGTGATCTCACAGCAGCTCATGAGATTACGAAAATTCCATTCTTAGTACGGAGTCCCACGAGCACACACGTACGAGAGGGGTTTGTGCGCTGCGTAGGGAGACGACTGCTGTCTGGGGTGAGAAAGTGATCAAAAAGGTGCTTCTTAACTCATTGTTAAATGCTTCGATGTTTTGAAACAATCAAAGTATCTTTTTACCAAAAACGATCAAAACCCAGAAGCGAGTCTGGTTTTCATGAATCATTCGAGTCCTGAAGCTAGTTGACGTTAAACGCCATCTGAGGCAATCAACAGGAGAGTGTGAAGGCATTTACGCGTTTGTTTACGTCGGCTAATCTGTTGATATGTATTGATTGCTGCGTTTATTGTGTCTGTCTGAAGAAAAATCTGGTGGAGAAATTTGGTCGACGGTTATGCAAAGCTAGTGAACCTAATTGCTGCTGTTAGAACATGGATTAAGTAGCAAATTTGGTTTTCGCTGGAGGAAGATATGATGTGAAGTACGGGGGAGAACGCGAGGTATAAGGGTTTGTACCTCATTCAGATTATAAGTAGACTGTGTACAAATATTCAAAAATATTACTCTTCTCTCATTACATATGCTGCATTTGATAGCTACAATACGATTTATTTGCAATGAATATAGATTATTAAATATTCGGTTAAACCACTGAAAAACCATTCATTATAAAGGCTGTATAATCTTCATTATATTGCAGATAATAGCTGTGCATTTGTGTATCGAAACTATAATTTTATTCACTTATATTATAGTAACTTACATTCTTTCCTCGCACTTCATCCCTACATCAGAGGTTAAGAAATAAATGAGAAAAGTGATCGTGTTCTCATCAAAATTGAAAAACATATACATCACTAACCAATTCTATTTAGCTCACTGACGGATGTGTTGTGTTTATGCCAGTGTCCTTGGTAGAGAATAAAACTTAATTTAAGGAAAACTATGTTCAGCCGAGTTCCTCTAGGGAGTTCTTTGATTACGGTATGAAATTCTTCAATTAAGTTCCTAGCGTCTTTTACTGGTGCACCGGAGAAAAAGTTTGCTGATGTCGATAACGGTTTTTGCGTCACAATTTTCAGCCACGGAGAGCACGAATATGCAAGCACGGATAAAGAAAATGTTTTGCTACAGGCGATAAATTATATTCAAATTTTGAAAATAATGAGACTCATCGATCAATAATATCAACACTCAGGCTACAAAATGAACAAGAAATCACCGGCATGACAACATCCAGATACAAGCATTAAAAATTTCCAGGCACAGGCAATACTTCAGTATGTATCCCAAAACTTTTATCTACACGCTCACTGCATTTCGTGCTCAAAGCTTGCCTCTAAATTAATTATCGATTATTCATTTTCAGCTATTTCTGTGTTGAATTTCCATTTTCACAATTTATATTAACACCAGATATTAAGGGCCACTTCCACTTCGCATCTTGCCAGTTTCCTACGCAAGGATCCCAGCAAACCTCATTCTTTATTCCTAGTTTTGTAGCGCTTTGCTGAGCCCTGAGTTCAAGTCAGAAACTGTTTGTTGGACTGGCCTCGGCTGCACAGGAGCAATTATCCGCAGCAGCGACTGCAGTTATTACGCCCTTTACTTTAATGTCGTTTGCTTAATGTGTTCAACTAATGCAATAATGCTCGACGCCCTCCAGACTCGCACGCCAGCACCGGGGCTGACTGGCGAGTTGGCACGACTGCGGCTGTGCAAGGCTTTCTCTTTCTAAATGTTAACTCTGTGTCTCTTATATTATTTTTGCTGAGCTGGGAAATATTTTGTCACGAATTAACTTATGTTTTACTGACACCTAATACCACCTCACGTCACTAGACGGAAAAAGGAACGTAACTGAGAGAAGGTGTACTTCCCGTGCCGTCAAGACTGGCAAATCTATTTCTACAAGCGTATTTTATGAAAGGTCTTCTGAAAACACGTTTCACAAAAAATGTTCCACAAAACATGTTCCATAAGACATATTCTACAAAACATGTTCCACACATCATGTTCCACAAAAAATGGTCCACAAAACATCCTCCACAAACATGCTCCACAAAATATGTTCCACAAAACATGTTTTTTAAAATATGTTCCGTGAAACATGTTCCACAAAACCTCCTCCCCAAACATCTTCCACAAAACCTCTTCCACAGAACATGTTCCACAAAAGATATTGCACATAACACCTTCCACAAAACAACTTCCATAAAACCACTTCCTCTGAAGATTTCCAATGAAACACCTTCCACAAAACAAGTTCCACAGAACATCTTCCATAAAACCCCTTTCACAAAAGATTTCCCATAAAATATCTTTCACAAACATCTTCCATACAGTATCGCCCACGAAACATCGTCCACAAAACTTACCTCACACTCGCGCTGCACGAATGAGATGAGCTTACTGGAAATGCTTCAGACGTTGCCCGCTAGGAGAGGCAGGTCTTACAGCTGTGCGACGCTGCCCTGCCTCTCAGCTCGACGCTGCCTCAGCTTTGCACAGTTGTGCAGTCCTGCAGGACGGTGAAGACCACGAGAGTTCTGCTGACTGGTCCATCGCCACGACCTGTGCAGGTTCCCACACTTTCGCCTTTCAGATCCGCTAAAATAAATTCATAACACCTATTCGAACGCACGTAGTATTTATCAGCGAGTGTTTATGAATTAAGAATGAACGTTTCATGATAAATGCTTGGTAAAATTAGCCACGAGCAACAGTGTCAATTGTATAGTTTACCTGTATGTTATATGTAGAAAGTATTCCTTAACTCATTTCAAGTTGTTCAGGATGCTTGCATTTCAGAGCCGTCCTCTACCTTTTTAGAAAAGTATTTTCATAATGCAATATTGGTCCTACAGTCACTTTTTCAAGCCTACGCGCTTTTTCCTCTTCCCAGGTATAGCAATTTGGAAGCAAACTACTACTCCATATTGTTGCTCTACGACGGATCTGATAACGAGAATAAATAGAGATTTCCAACCTAGAATTCGAATATCACCGAGGGCAGATCAGAATCAGATCTACCAACAAGAGACAATTAACGTGCCTACGCACGTCAAAGAAGCACAGATGAAAGGAAGAAAATCTTTGAATTTTCTTCACTACAACTATTTTTCCGTCGTTGGTCCTGCGGTGTGCGGATGCCATTACTCCACATCTCTTAGAGGTGCTGTAAGAGCGCAGTCGTTATAAGTTCAGCCAAACCTGAACTTATCGCTAAATATGTACACAGTCTCATTAATTCTATTATGACAATAAGCAACGGAGTCAAACGAAATGCTACGATTACCACTTCTCAATTCTGCCCTCATTTTAGCCCATTTCAGTCATTCTTGACATAGCAATCTACTCTAGCTTAAATTCTAATTGAGGAGTGAATCAGTCCATTCACCAATAGAGTGAGTCTACTGGAGAATGTACCGAATGCCACTCCCAAATTGTCCATTTCGAAGGGTAATATGATTATCATCGTCTCATAAGCAATAGAGAGCTGCAAACAGCGCTTTAACAGAGAGGTGGAAACAGCCAGCAAACGCCTTCCTTTCAAAAGCACCGTTCCCTTGTTCTTTCGTAATTGGGAAATTAACAACTCGTAGCCAGAACGGTAATCGGATTTACGAGCCGGCAAGTTAATAATCCGTTCTGAGAGAGCAGTAGCACACGAGAGAGAAAAGCACCGTGTGTTCTGTTAAATCATTTTTTGTATGCGGCTTTAAGCTTTTTTCCTCGCAAAATTTTTGTTAATACGGAATATGTTTTTGAAAGCAGCTCTCACTCGATGTATTAGTGCACATCCGAGCTCCACGCAAGGCAGGGTGTAGAGCTACACAACAGACACAGACTCCTGAACCTTGATCTGTTTAAAGGAGATCGAGCGTTCTCAACGCCCTACTGTTGAAATTGAGCCTAATTTTCCTGCTGTCCATTATTGATTGGGTAGTTTAAAGCGAAACCGATAATGCCAAACATTGTTTGTTGGCTGAAAGGAAGAATTAATTCTAACCAAAGCTTTGACGACCTTGTCGTAATCCTAAAACCTGATCATGTACAAAATGTTAGCAAGGCCGATAATGACACCGTCGTTCCACACAATGCTTTTAAGCATCTTGAAGTGACATAAAACTGGAGCTAACATATAAAAAATTTCATTTATTTTCCCCCTTTTATACCAGAGTGGACAATTGCAGTTCTGATGAATAGTAAATGCAGCTTAAAGCCAACGCTGAAGTCTCCAATACCAGCTTCAGATGATAGGTTTTACATTACCAATGGTGATCCTGAACAAAACGATTTTTGTACATTTATGAGTAAAATATTTCTTTGCAACAAAAGAATGCCAACCTGCTTGCATTTGCAGCTGACGTGTTCAAGGAAATGGTTACTCTAAGGTTGCATACCATTACCGCAAATCTATAGTGGGTTGATTTACTCCCTTGTAAAGCAGAGTACACATTATACATATATTGGCATGCCGACGTTTTATTTAGCTAGAATCCCGTCGACCCTTTAATGGCACGAGATGTGCTTCTTATGTCAAAGAGAATAACTCTATTTGAATTTACCCCTCAAAGAGGACAAGTAATTTTAGCGAAAAATGATTAATTAAATGGTAAATCGCCGACCACTGAAACAACAGGAGTGGCCGGCCCTGCAACTGCTAGGTTACAGCTGCTTCTGAAATTCCATGACAGCTGTGACTGTGTGGCTCTTGTGCGTCCACACAACTACAGTGCAGCTGCTAGAAAAGAACACTTTAGCAGAGGCCAATCTAAAATGATACACTTGGGTAAAATGACATACTAAATAGTTTTCCTACATTCAGGGATTTTGAGGCCGGAAACGGCTAATTCATGTTCAGCAATAAGCACGCTGCCGCCTTCAGCAAGCTGAGCCGGCTGGCAGTTTTAATTGATTCTCGGCGCCCATTGTTTTACGAGTCACTGCGTTGCATTGAACGAAAATTTTCCTTGCGTTAGGGTAACTCCATTCTTATTTTAAGAAGGTAAGGAATGACTTCAAAATTATTTTTACTTTTGGTTTCCTTGTACTCTTAGACATAAGGTTTTATGAGCCAGAGAACTTTAGAACCAACTTCGGATAAGTTAAATCCTTGTTTTTCATGATCACCTGTTTCAGGTGACAATTCAGGTTTACATTATGGTAATGTGGTGAAATATACTTATTATCAACGAAACATACATGACTTTTTGTTCCAGTTTTTAAGATACAGACGCCAGTAAGTTCTTTCCAATACGTTTCCATCACTTAATGATAATTATTGTTCACAAAAAAGGAGTTTCGCAGTTTTCCCTCGTTTGCCCCGCCAGGGGACACACAATTTCAGCATGCTTCAATCCCACAATTTCCACATGCAACAAGAATAATTACGCCGTGTTCTTAACGGGCTCAGATCATGACTCGTTGCCCGTGAACATTCGCCCTAATCTGGCGCGACCTTCATGCCAGTAGGGGCCCCACTTTCTCTGTGACTGGAAATAACTTTCTTATTTTCTCCCTGCTTTGCAGTGGAACTTCTACGTTTTACCGGCAATAGCGCAGCAATTATGACGTTATATGTGTTAAAATCTAGTCCACAGGGGCAGGGGCACTGCAGCAGGGGTACTAGAGGAGCTCCAACGGCACCAGAGTCGCTGCAGAGAAGACGTGTTCCATTACATCAGCCGTCGCACTGCCGCCGTGCCTCCACTGCCTCTCCCGCGCGACGTTGAACGCTGAGCAAAACTTCTGCTGCTTCCATTGCTGCCGGATTTAGTAAACGAGATATTTTATTCAAGTGTTGCGTCATTGCTTCGTTGAGATTTGGCGACCTTGCCCGCCAGTCTCCAGCAGTCATGCCGTCATTTGTTTTAGGAACATCATACTACTGAACGTGGGCAGGAGGCTTCCATCCATTGCTGCTCTGTTGTCTACAATTGTCTCTGGCTTCGGGAAAATGACATCACAACTTAGAATTTACATTTGTGTCACATCTCTAACAGCCTATTCTCACTTCCAAACCAATTTAGGCGAGACGCAATTCATTGTTCTTTCATTGGGAATTTCATTTTAAATCTCATTATAATTTTATTCTTTCGATTTCATTACTCTTTTACCAAAGTGAACCCTTTAATAGCTAAATCTTTATGGTATGCGTAGTGAATAATTTCCAGTCCGTACATATAAGCATGAATGAAGTGTTAAAAATTATTTTTAAAAATTTCCATGAACCAGAGGATAAATATACTAAAACACTACTCCAACTACTTTCTTTCATCTCAACTAATCTGGAGCCCATCACAATGATATAAAATAAAATACGGTAGCAGGAAGGCGCCGATTGGCTCATTTTTGGGACGCCTACCAATCACACGCTGGCTCCTGAGTGCCACTATGGTAGGAGGAGTAACAGTGATTGAAGAATGATAGTATTACTATTACCAGTGACTGGTGATAATTATCAATAGGCCTGTCATCCCACGAACCTCTGCATTGGAAAAGAAAAATAAGTACAAGGAAATAAAAGAATAACCTACTGAAGAATTAATGCTTAAATTCTTTTCCACATACTCTCAATACTTTCTCCCATCCAAACATCAGTCATTGCAACTCCTGCGTGTCCAGTGATTAAAAAGTGAAGTAAACATCATAATTGCATATGATATGAATGGAAAAAGTAACGCGGTGCTGCAGAAGGAACACCGTGACCGTGAATGTCAGGTCGGACAAACACAGGTAAATCAAGTGCGTTGCTTAGCTCTGACAGTAACAATGACAGACGAGATAGCGCTAGCAGCCGCCCTCATCCCGTCCCCTACGAATATCACCAATGGTATCAGAGGCAACAGAGGCATCTGAGAAAAGACTCGCGCGCGCAACGCAAAAAACTAAGAAGTTCCGTTGGAAGTCGAAGTTTTTGCTGCGCCCTTCCGCTCTCCGCGCGGCTAAGGGACCGAGGAAATGGAGGGTTAACAGCGAGGTCGTTTTTACACACCCTTACAAATGCTGAGTTTTCCGAACATAAAATAAATCTGAAGAGAGAATCTACAGCAAATTCAGATAAAGTGCCTGATGTTCTGCCGCCGAAGCTTCGGGAAACTTTTATTTTTTAGCTGGAGCTGTTTTATGCTCTTATGTTCTCAACAGTGTTAGATCGCAGAACTTTCTGATGGGAATTCATCCTCCCAGCTTTATGGATTCCATTGATTCACTTATTGAACTGATACATACAGTATGCACAATACTGAATTTTGCACTCTCTCCTCTCTGTATCAAAAGGCTTTGAGTATCTCAATAACCGGCTGCACATGGCAGNATGAACTGTGTCTCCTGTAGTGTTGTAGAACATTAGATATAGTGAGGGTATTTAGTACCCTCGAACATAGAGTACCTTCGTGTGGGCATTTTCGTTTTACAGTACGGGTGGAAATCGGCGAAAGAACAAGCTCCATCTCTAACCACCGATCTTCCAGTCAGGAATTCATATTAGTTGGATGTCACTATCATTTTCAGGCATTATTTGGTTCTAACTGTGAGTTTTTACCACGCGACTGGGAACAATTTATACTTAAAGAAAAATGAATGAAAGAAAAAAAGAACATGTTTGCTGGCTCGAAATAGGAAATCATTGAGCAGCTCCATTACCAGCTGTACTACGTAAGCTTAGGGCCCCAATTTCTTTTTGCATCATTAATTCGTAAAAAAAATTTGGAACTTCATTTTACTTTTTATATACAATCTGCCTCGTAACTTATCGATCCTAAATTTCGAAAGACTCGGGGGAATTGTGTGTTTTACTGTCCATAGTATTTATTACGAATACTTGAACTCACTGTCACAGTTTCAGAAACTTTCCTTTTCATCCGATTAGATCATTACAATTCCTTCCAGTATGAATTCCTATAATTGATGCTTCCGTTCTGGATTCATTGCATTTTCTTCTCTAATTGAACTCATTAGCTCTGAGCTATCGAAGATGCAGTATTTGTATTGAATATTCATCCCTTTTCTAATTGCACTCCACCTGAGGTCAGAACACATAAGGTAGAAGACCTTCGCACTTCCCGTTCACCCACTCGTATAATCCAACCTTCTGCTTGTTTTATCTTCGAGTCTTCACGCAAGTCATTTGCAAGAAACTGTCCATTTAATGACTGCTTCCGTTTCTCCAGAAATATGCGTAAACTAATTGAAATTCTCCTTGGGCGTTAGTACAATACTTCCATTTCTACAAAGCCCACTACCTCTGTAGTGTCCAGTTTTACTCTGGCTGGCTATCCTCTGTTCAAGTCAAGCGTCATTTCAAGTTCGCATTTTGAGGTGACGCCTGAGCTGCGCTGTGCGTAGAGCTGCTGTGACAGCGTTAGTGATCGAGCTAGCGACTTCAGCGTGCTGTGCTCACGTCAGAATTAAAGCCCTCACTCACTTAATGGATTTGAGCCGATTGTTGATTTTGAACCGATTATTCAGTTTAACTGAATGTTGTATATTAACTTTCAATCTGCGGATTAAATAGTGGAAGGATTAAAGTAATATTGGAAAACCTATTCA
Source organism: Orchestia grillus (assembly GCA_014899125.1). Lineage (NCBI taxonomy): Eukaryota > Metazoa > Arthropoda > Malacostraca > Amphipoda > Talitridae > Orchestia > Orchestia grillus. The sequence continues at coordinate 43,494 of VOMN01043695.1, forward strand.
TCGATGTGGAAAATGACGACTTCACTGTGTATGTATCAAAGTTTTATCTTTGCTAATGCTACGGAAACTGTTTAGTAAAAGACTTGTCTCTAACTACGAGAAAATGTTAGGGATTGAAATGTGAAATTTTAGTTTAACAAGGAATGAAAGATGTGTTTCTAAGCATGTAGTTCTCAGTGAATGCATTTATTGTCACACATGCATCTCAAAAATATTGCGGTTGGGATCAGCAAGAAAAGCGAGCTGAGAAAAGGAATTGTTCGGGCAGCTCTAGCACCCGTTTCGCTCGACTTGAATTAATTTCCCTTTGAGAGTATTTTTTATCACTCACGGAGCATGGAGTATGGTCAGGAATGTGGTTTGCATATTATTGCCTGGCAATTTTCTTGTAAACAGGGCAGGCCTCGACTGCACGCATCGATAAGCAGCCAATATGCAAAGTGTTGCGAGGAATATGGCGCAGCACCGCCGCTCGATTTTGAGTTTTATGGGTTGCTGAATCGCGACGTGGTGCTGCAGTGCTGCAGGTGTGCTACACACAGGGTGTGGCGGTGCTGCAGGTGTGCTGCACACACGGTGTGGCGGTGCTGCTGGTGTGCTGCACACGGTGCTTCACTTTATTCGGTGCTATCTCCTGGTGTTGGGAGAACTTTCTGACAAAGTGAAATGCCAAACGAGTACTTGAAGCGATGCTAGAGCTTTCGAGCGTATACTTCACTCATCTTCAGTAGAGATTTTTAAAAATGGAAGAAAAAACACGAATGTATTGCGTACAAAAGATTTTCGGCTCAACACAAAACTATTCAAGAATGCTGCGTTAGGACTCTAACTACTGTGTACTTCAACTAAGGACTCTAACTACTGTGTACTTCAACTATGGACTCAAACTACTGAGTACTTCACCTAAGGACTCTAACTACCGTGTACTTCAACTAAGGACTCTAACTACCGTGTACTTCAACAAGGTTATGCGGAGCGGAGAGAAGCTGCTGCCTCGTGTCGTCATGGCTGATGACATTTAACCTGTAATTGTGGGGCGCTGCTGGGACTATCAATTTCCTTGTAATTATCACAGGAATTTCTCGTCTTTCATTTGACGACAAATCGGAAACCAGATCAAAAATATCGAAAGAAAGAAACTTTCCTGACAATCAATTAGTGGATCCCAGTGCCATCTCCGCACGCCGAACAGCGCCCCAGTTCTGCTCACAGAATTAATGAGCAAGACGAGAGCATTAATTAGAAATTACGAACTACTTAATGTAGCTAATTAATGGCTTTGTGCTTACCCACTTGAACAAGTTTGAAGTAAGCCTTCAAATTTTAAAAAACCTTCTCACCTCGTTTTTAAATGTGGCTCAATAATGCTATGGAAGGCCCTATAATTCTATCACTCTCAAAGTTGAAATTTTTGTACTGTGGGTGGCGACATTTATACCTCAGGTTCTAAAGGTTATATTCATTTATACCCTAACCCTATGCATAAATGTTCTCCAGATCAATTCCTCTGTTTTCAATGTTATTTATCTTTAACTCGACAAACATGAATATCTCGAGATTGTTTGGCAAAAAATTATCGAAAGTTACATAAATTAAAAACTTTTTCGAATGAACTCAAAGTATTATTTTGTTAACTACTGGGTTATCGATTCGATCACGACTGTCAAAGCGCGAGTTTTTGAGAAAAATATTGATACGTTTTGCTTGGAAATGAAACTGATTACGCATGTTCTCTGCAGGATATAGTTCACTGATGCTCGACTGCAGTGCAAGAATACGGAGTAGCCGCTTTCTCACGAGACCGATGGCGTTCGTCTCCGCATTCTCCCCACATCTGTCGCAGCAAAAGCGCTCGCTTGATGGAGCAGCAAGCTAAGTCTGCTGTTAAGGCATTCACTGAGGATGTGTCGCTTAGGTGGAAAAGTCTAGAGGACAGCTGGAAGCCTACAGGACTGTTGAAAGTCTAGAGGACAGCTGGAAGCCTACAGGACTGTTGGAAGTCTAGAGGAGAGCTGGAAGCCTGCAGGACTGTTGGAAGTCTAGAAGACAGCTGTAAGCCTACTGGACTGTTGGAAGTCTAGAGGATAGCTGGAAGCCTATAGGACGGTTGGACGGCTGGAGGACGGTAGGAAGGCTGGGTGATGACAGGAAGGCTGGAGGATGACAGGAAATCTGGAGGATGGAAGGAAGGCTGACGTGCTTGAAAAGCGTGTTACTTCTGCCATGAAAGCCACTGTCTAGGTTCGGACTAAATTCCTAGCGCTTTATTGTAGTGCTGTTTTTTCATTCAGTGTGCTCCATCCAAAGTGTTTAAAGTAAATATTGTGATACTTTTGGGTATCATGCGTGACGCTCTTCTTTCGTTGTGGTTGTTCCGTTATCAACAAAATTGATAGCTGGTTCGATTGTTCTATTTTCTGAACGCTTATGTGACGTGTGTCACTGAGCGGTTCACAACTGAACAACGCTGCGACGTCGTTAAGACATTTCACCAAAGAAGAAAGTAAGATGCAAAAAGTTCGAAAGCTTAGCACCATTTCAGGCAAAAATAAAGCCCTAATTATTAAACGCTTCTCAGATAATGGCACAGTTTAAAACGAGTGATTGAATTGCAACGGCTGGATTGTCCCGGTGGAATCCTTCTACTGAATTGCAGCTATGCGAGGCGGTATCACTCGGAATTTTGAAAAATTAATTCGCTGGCGTTCGCAGTTTGACTACTTCATTACACGAAGTTTTGCATGAAGCTCTCCGCAGAAGCAAATACAAAATTCAGCTTAAGCACCCGAACACATTAGGTAAAAGCAATTTGAAATTCCCGGAGGCGCATAAACGTAGGCCTACTCTGTGCGTGTGGATTGTGGCCAGAATTATGTCTAAGCCTTATGGGAGACATGACTGATTAAATATGGATGTTCATTTTCAAAAATACCGTTCATTATGGAAGACCCTGTATCATTTTCCATTTACAACAGTCAGCTCAATTGGATATAGCGAATAAATTTTTTACATATTTTTTCGCCATAATGCGGTATCAGAATTTATCAAAAAAGAAACGTATCTTTTCAATTACCGAAAAGTCATTTTTCTTTCATTTTCGACATGTGCGAGTTAGAAAACCTACTTCATTTAGTGTATCTTTCTGAGAAACTGATACATAGTTTTCACGGAGAATAATATTCTCTCAGACGTTAAACTTTATGGAGAAATCCTTCATCTCCAGTTTATCACAGCAAAATGTCCTACATAGTACTGCACAGTTAGGAAACAGCCATTCTTTGAAATGTGAGACGCGTATAATATTTCAATAAATATGCGCTGATGAAATTATTTCGAAAATATTATCAATTATGGTTACAATTAAAAAAATGTTAGTAGAAAACTCATGACCTCTTTTTACAGTTATTAATGTCCGGCGTAAATGATAGTTTCAACAGAAGTGGAAATAAGAATTACCAGTACATTAATCGTTCCAAGAAAACGGATTTAATGACTAACTTTCGATGTTTTTGCAATTTTACATTAATGTGATTGACATAATCAAAGCTAACTGAAATTTCCAGTTTTCTTTGTCAACCCTATTTCTCGTACGACGCACGTATATATTGACAGGTGTTGTCACTTACTTTTGGGGGTATTCCGATATTCTGGGTATTGCTTGTAATTGAAGGTATGTTCCGGATATTACTAGTAATTACAGATATCTTTTGGAAATTGTTATCAGTTCAGTGCAGCCCGGCCACACACTCGCCAACATCGTCATCATGTCTACCAAACTGTACATCTGCGCTTTCCAACGTCGTTCCAATAGCATCGCTTTGCCCGAACAGCTAATGTCAAAGTTTTCTTCGAAACTTAGGTGGCCAACCGGGATATTTTTCTTTAATAGGTATAGAATAAGTGATTTATTTTAAGGGAAGATTAGCGAAGACATGACTAACACTCTCTCTGCTGTATGTCTGAGAGTAGCAAGAAAAATAAGTCCCTCTTTCGCTGAAATGCCTATGATTTCTAATTAAAATCAAAGATCAAGTTTCTCATGGTAATAGAAGATCTTAATAGCAATTTGATCGAACTTGCAGCTTATGAAATATTATCAGATATTAATTTCTCTCTTTGGAACTGATTTAGTTCAATAACAGTATTAGAAATATGTTGACGACGCTAATACTTCTAAACGTCTCTAATACGATGTTCAATTTTTTCCCGTCACTGAGTCTGAGTGACATTCATCTCGACGAATCTCCAGAGTTGACTGATCTCTGCCGCTCACCCAAATTCCTCAGATCCAAGTCACCTCTCTTCCATCATCAAAACTCAACAAGGAAGGACATCTCTCCCGGGAGCGGTTAGCCACTTGTTAGCGTTGGGAGATTTCTCTGCAAATCAGTCTAAATAGTCCATTGATCGTAGAAACAACAGGTGAGTACCAGCATAAATATATATAAGATTTTTAGCCATGAAACTACACTATGACATCACCTTAAGACTAATTAATATTATGTTTGGCAGACTCAAAAATTTCAACCCTTGCTGAAAGTTAGCAATTTAGAGAACCTTTATTAATTCCAACACGTTTTACCGTTGGGTTTTCAATGCCTTACAACTACTGGCCTGGTGAGGGATGTTAGGAATGTGTGGTTTAAACTTTCTTTTCCAAAGGAAGTACTCCCAAGTAACGTGAAAATGCCTTCCTGAGCCTAGGTTCGAACCGGGGTCCTCTTGGTTACGAGGCCATCACGCTGCCACTAGCCCATGGAGCCCAAAGAGGACACTGCCCCAAAAAATGTCTGATTATTACCCCGAACATTACCTAAACTCAGGCATTTCTGCGCATGAACGAACGTTCGTGTTTTACGTAAAGGATCAATAATTAGTGTATTAATTTTGAAAATTATCCCCCAGATACCTCCAGCGGCGTTCGAATGGAAGACACCAATCTTTGTGAACACAAAATTGAGTTTTTTTTCCTAGTGCTTGTTAAATGATGTTGATTTGAATCCGAGAAGACTCGAAAACATGCATCAAAATATATGAGCATGTGACGGGCTTACCAAGCACAGACGTCACCACCTCAGCGATTGGTTGAGATCAGCCAATCGTGTGAGAGTTCCACTGCAGCAAAACAAGCTCTCAGCCACTTCAAATCTTCTAGAGGTCCTCAGAGACGGGAATTCGAAGTGGGCTGTGGGCGATCTGGCTGTGGTTCACGGAATTCGAAAGTGCTTGCGGGCTCAGTTGAGAAAATACAAGCAATAAAGAAGCTCACACGACATTACAGTACGCATTTAACGTTCAGTAAGTTTACATAATTAAATAAAAAGACCATCACTGGTTGTTGAGAGAGACAACTTACCCTGCACAGCTTGTACCCTTTCAATCGATAGCGCAGAGGGCTCTCCAAGAGCCTCTTCGGTGTACAATGTACCCTCCCACCAGCACGGATGCCGAGAAACGGATGGAGTGAAGAAGGCGCTGAGTGAGAAGGATGCATTACGGAAATAGGAAATGCGAGTATTCTGTTATGCACAGTGGGGGGAACTGGTTTCTGGGTCATCAGTTGAGACTCTGCCCCGCACTCGTAAGTCTCTTGTCCTAAATGTGGGGGCTGGAGATGAAACTACAGAGGGACGTTGCAGGGGCAGCACTCTGCTAGGGACACTCTGTAAGTAGGAACTGATCACCAGGTGTTTTATTAGAAAAAATCGGGGATATGACTTGGCACCAAATCATATTCAATTGCGTGAATACTCTAATACTTCTTGTTCAAACATTTTTATCCCTGACTTAGTGTCAGGAATAATGCAGGGTGTGATTACGTTCATTCCACATGAACATCAACAAGTTACCATCTGTGGAGTAATTTAAAATCGCACCTTCATTCGCAGTAACGCTCGTAGAGGGATACTCACGTGCAATTTCTGAAAACGATCAGTATGAGTTTTTAAAAGCAGCATCACCGGCGTCCGATACGCGGCTATTGCGAGTTCAGCTCTCCATTAACGATATTGCAGCACGTCCGAATAGCGTCCAACCACAGACAGATGGAGCTTGGGGACTCCAATGAGCCACAGCCTGCAATAATAATTAACATATTGGCAAACCGGAACTGTATCAGCTCTTTGTCGATCTAGTTTCGGATCCAAAGTCCGGGAGTGATTTGTACTCTTCATCTAGCTGGATTAGAACACAATGTAATGCATTACTGATCAATTTGAGATGCATGCGTTTAAATAATATAATCGATACGGTAGAAAAATCGATACCGTAATCGATACGGTAGAAAGATTAACAGAATGAAGTGCAAATTACTGCCATTCCACATGAAATGACCCGCCGAGTTATAGACAACTTTCGTGAACGCCTTCGGCAGTGTGTGGACAATAATGGATCCCATTTGCTTGATTTAATTTTTAAAACATAATGAAACAAAGCGGCATTATATGTACTTTTCAAAAATAAAAACACTTTTTGTTTCTTTACTTCATTTGCATTTTATCAAACCTACAAATGTGTCAGATCATTTTGCCTTACCCTGCATATGTTGATGACAACATTCTGTAGGCGCTGTAAAGCTAGAAACTCATCGATCCTAACGACAGGATTGAGCTCTGCGAGAGGCAGACATTGTTCAACGTCGTGTGAACAAATTTTTCTCTTATTACAAAATAAGTCAATATTTTAACTCCTTATTTTCATTCAATTAAATTTACTCTAAAAGAAAACTAACCGAAATGAATATACATTCTAACGCGTGTACGCAGCTAAAGCGGCGCTATCGAGGCAACTCGAATTTGCTGACTAAACAAATCCAGTCAACATATTCATTTGCTCGGTTACAGCGAGCTGCTCGGGACAAATCATCCCATAAAACTGTACGCCGAATTAAATTGTATTCTAAAACCTGGCAGACTTTGCTGATTTCATGCCTCAATTAAACCTCGATTTGAGCTCTCAATCAAGGCCAAAAACATCAGCTGAAAATCTACAGTATTTGAATATTTGTTGTATCGTGTGACCTGCGGAGAAAATTCGAATTGTGATTGTCTTCTTTTGCGAGGGAGTGAAAATTGGCATTCATGACTGCACTTTATGAGAGCTATAAATCCCGGGACCCGGTATAGTTTCCGCCTTATAAACGCAAGCACAGAGTTTCTACGGACTTTATTGTGAAAAACTGTGCAGGAGCTTTTGTAAATTATTAGAAAATAGATGAAAATGCGAGAAATGTGCCAGATAAGGTCCGTCCATTCAGTATTGATATCGGGTTCAGAAGGTGTATAGGGAATACTCCTCGATAGTCCAAGCTACCTGTCAGGCTCGTCTGAAAGCTTCGAGTCTGGAGAAAAATGTTTACGTCCAAAGAAATATTATTTACTAATAAATACTTATGTTAGCAATGCCAGCTTCTCCTCATGAAAGTAAATCCGAGTTTCATCACCATCCCTCCAGCCAAGTATTTGTTTTAATGTCTGTCTAGATTTTTGCACGAAATTACCTTCTGAAATTGCGCGGCGGATTTTTGTTTCCCGGTCAGGCAGTATTTATTGCGAGCCGAGGATAAATTAACCTGCGTAAATTAATTAAGTGGCTGAGGGAGGCCGCCTAATGGTCCATGAATAACAATGACCCTCCGAATAACGACCACTCCGGCACTCCACGCACTCTTGCTCGTCTGGGTCGCTACTGAGTGACAGAGACAAAGACAAACTTTTCTGACAATGAAGGACAATCTCAATTACACTCACAGATGTGTACTTGGAACGATTCGTAAGAAATATCCTTTGAAAACATTTTTCTAAATTCCCATTTTACTTTAGTACACTATCTTGAAATAATAATTCAACTTTAATTTACGAGTGAAAAAATAAAAATCTCACGACTTTGCGAGGCCTGTCTCCTCCACCCGACGTGGCCACTATACTAGAGAGTCTCAGATCCGCTCTTGGGCATGATTCTGGGCCGCGCTTTCGAAGCTTCATTGATTTTGCATCGAGTCTGTCCTCCACAGATTGCAGTCTCAGCCTCTGCAAGAAAATGCACGGGGCCGCGCTCTATGGATGAGCTTACGCAAAAGCTGAAATTCGAGCCGGTCTCGCTGATTCGCCATTAACTTCTCACCGAACCTTTAAGTGCAAGATTAGATAGAATTTCATCTCCATGCATGTGTTTGCCAAAGATTGTTCTTTTCAATAATACGGAACGTTTTTAGTGAGTGAAAAGTCATTTTCATATCATCGTGAGCTAAAATGATACACATGGACTGTAAAAATTGAATTCATTCTTGAATGGGACTGACGTTTAAAGGATTTATGATCCTATTTGATCATGGTCTAATTACATGTCAACATGCTCCGAACAGCACTCATTTTTCCAGCTAAGCGCACAGCGGGAAAGGCAATATAGTCAGTACATTTTTTCGTTAATAACTTGCGCTCATGTAACTATTTTCTCTCGAATGAGATAAATATCCTAAACTAATTTTTAATTAGCAGTTTATCAGGTCATTACAGAGTTTTAAAATCTGGAAGGAACATTTAATAAAAAATGTTGATGATTACAGTGTTGTTCCTCTTTCCGAACTGAGAGACCAGTTCGTGGACTGTAAATCAGGGCCAATTCTAGACTAATCCCTTGCTGCTGTTATAAATTTGCGTTCCAAAGTTTCTTGGGAATTGGAATAAAAAATGGCAAAAATTACTTATAGTTTACCCATAATTCCTAGCCCTTGAATTAAGTCCATAAATTCTGCGGAAAATGTTACATATCTTGTAACTTATGCTACACTAATTAGTTGAACAATATGTTAGTAGTTCTCCAAATGCTTCCTAACAGGAGTAGCAATTGCCCAACGCTAGAAGCAACAAATTTTAGAATTACCATAACTGTCGAGCATACATGTCCTCAGAGAAACTCCGCAGTTGAATTTGTGTGCAATAATTTCAAGGTGTGGGGGCGGCCACCAAAGCTGAAGGCTGCGATAAGTAGACCAGGCCCAGCACATCCGATCCTTGTCCGATGGCGAGCTTACAGAGGTATTAGAGCGGCATTACGACGAGTCTTGTAATCCAGTGACTGTTGAAACTGAAACGCAGTGACTGTTGAAACTGAAACGCTTCAGCTCGTGCGATATTCTGAAACACGACGTGCACGGCCTTTGTGTGATGAGGACGTGTGAAGCTTGTGACCTGAGTCGCTATGATTTTGAGCCGCAAGTTTTCATTTGTGAATGAAACTTGTTTGTACAGTAAGTCAAAATGATGTTGCTGAAAGATCGGGTAGGAAAGCCGTCTCCGAAACTAAGAATGTTAACATGAGTCGAAAGCAGAAGTTGGATCAGGTTACTTTGATTTCAGAAAATAATTTAGTCTTATTGGTTTTAAAGTGTAAGAGTTTTCTTGAGACGAATACCTAAATGAAACTTTTTTTACAGTAGTCGGATCGCTAGCAAAACATCAGAGGTATTGATAAGCCGTATTCGTATACTGCATGCACATATTAAGTTGAATTTTTTTTTACTTTTTAAAATAACCTATAATAAATGGTACTTCATTCAGAGTGCATTTCGATTCCTTTACACTGATGCTCCTTAACGGTTGCCACCCAAAACCTGAATTGTATTGCTGGGGAATGGAGTAACTTCTATGAGAGTATATCCTATTTCGATACACTACCTGGCTAACTCCAGATTGTAATTTATATCCAACGAGCTTTGATGAAAACTTGAAATTGAAGATTAGCAGTGACTCCGTTCTAAGATTTAACAGAAACTACGGAGAGCTGCTGAAGAAAATAGAACTCAAACTTGCGTTAGGAAATGGAATCGAATGTCAAAGAAAAAATCGAATTCGTTGTCTACGCATTGTGCGAATGTATTTGACACACGATTAATCATTCAAATATCTTACATCCCCAAGGAGTTTTTTCGAGAGTCGTGTCAGGTCACGCTGTAAAGTCTGAACGATTTGAACAGCTGGGCACGTGGACGCGTCAGTTGTCCAATTTTTGTTAACTATGCCATAAGTATTTACATACGTACCTCCAAAAAAATCCTATGCTCAATGTTCGCAATTGTTTTGAGAAGACCATCAATGTTCACAGTTCTTTTCGAGAAGATCATATGAGTCTCATTCAAGTCATACAATGGTTTTTTCTTTTATGAAAATAAGTCAACAATGCATTGCCATTTCATGTGACCAGGCCACACGAGAATGAAAGTCCATGCCTTGCTACATCCAATTATGGAAATTGCTAAGCCATCTAAATATATCCGTCAGAGAATGTGAGGTATGTACGAGACCCATTAGCAAGAAAAACTTCTGTGTTTGACTAAGGAGTTGCACAAACCAAAATTTAAATACTTGTATTATTATTCTCGGCCTTTAACCATTGCATCAATTGCCTTTAGGAAGACCTCTGTATTTCTTAAGCTGCATTTTTAAGCCAACTGATGTCACATTCTCTGCCGAGACATTCAGAGCTACCCGGGAAAAATTTGACAAGGAGATTACGTGCACGAACGTCATTCACAAAAATGAGTAGGCAGTAACGTGTTCTGTGAAGTGCACCAAATTTAAATTTTGAGTTTCTTTTGCGCTTTGAAGTCTGAAGGGCTTGGTTCGTTCTCGCTGGTTACGTCGTTGATTTGAAATTAATGGATTTTAGTTTTTAGAATATTCGTGCGCGGTACGTAATCGATATATTTAAAATGAGAAACACTGACATATTCAAAACATGAATCAAACCTTACGCGCTCAATTTTTGGTGACAATATGTTGAACTGATTTACGACGCGCAAACTTTTTTTAATGATGATTTTGTGGTATTGTTGTATTGCATCTGTATATATAAGTGAAACTACCTAGTCATGATATCTCAGGATTGCTTCCATAGAGGCGGGGAACATCCCGCTCTATAATTCACCTCTGTCTCTAAAGTGTTTTCGAATACGCTGATGTGTCAATAATCTCACAGAGAATAATACTAAATCGTTCTTTAAAAAATTGATGAACTGATTTTCCAATTCATATGCACTTTCTTTTCTATTTTTTTAATTCACTTAATTAGCTTGCAGAACTATTCCAGTTCATAGCGTGCTAAAATACTCAAATAGTTACTAACTCTTTTAACAAAACTATAAAATGCAACTTTTAACGTATCAAACATCATCCTCCGGCTGAAAGCAAAATTAAAAAATTAATAGTCGCATTCTCAAATTCACAACTAAAATAGAAGTTAGGGAGAAGAAGAAATCACAAAAAAAGCTATTTTCAAGTTCATTCCTAACTCAATAAATGCCAGGATTCAAAAATCCGATATTAACATTTCACTTGCATATTTCAGATCACTTCTGTGTTTGAAACACAAATGATCGAGTTCAAATGAAGGGGCCCGGATGAGTGTTGCAGTAAATTAAGTAGAATTTCTATTAAATAATTTTAGAGCGTAAAAGTCACCGGTGTTTTCATTAAGAGATGATTTAAGTTTATGGATACGCAATGCTTCCATAATTTGAACCCGTTCTTTACTATCAACTTTACACAATACTTTAGTAATAGGATTCATGTCATCACTAGCGGGCTTACAACTATAGTGAATCTAAAAGGGATTAAAAATGAAACCTTGGTATCTACGTGTCTTTAACTGTTGCTCGAGGGTCATTCTAGTCAACCGAATGCAGCAGTTACTGAGAGATTTGCTTGCATTATCCCTTGTTACCAACAAAATGATATACCACATCGGCTTTCTCTAGAGTCTAGACTACTGACTCCTAAACTGGAAGTATTATTTTTCACAAGGAGATCGTTGATTTTGAGGTTTTTATAAGACACAGAGATTTTTTATATTTATACTGCTATCAACTGGTTTCACAAAAGATTTTATTTTATATTAGAAAACACATTCATCTTTTTTATAATTAAGATGAATTTCATTTCATAAAATATGCTAGATACTTAGTGTACTATATGTACTAAGTGGAAGATCGTCTTATTCATTTAAGAAGTTCATCATCGAAGTTCCTGAAAAGTTGAGCGCGCCAGAGGCTGGAACTTTGTGGGCGTACCTTTACGAAGAAAAAATACTAGTGACTATAGCTGTCTCATGCGGTGCACTTAGGTTGAATTATTTATTAGAATAGGGGACGCCCAGGATCCATATTGTAGATTAAGATCCGAATCTTAACCTACAACTAGGCTGAATTATACGCAGTGATGCTCATCAGAGAATAGAAAAAGAAGCAGCACCAAGGTGCGGAAGACATATTCATTGACATAGAAACAGACTAGTAGGCCTAGAAGAGTGTGAAGCAGTGAGGCACAGGTAAGTCTGGAGGTGCAGAGGCACTGTGGGACAATCCCAGTAATGGGTCGGTCCCATGTGGTGCCGTGAAAGCCGAAGCTTATGGTGCGGTGTCTTCGTACAGCGTTTTATGGCGAGCTGTAATAAGCGCGCCCGACGTCCATCAACTGCCTCAAGATCCATCTCCATTCTCGGCCCCGCTGATGAGAATGCAAGCTCGGCAGGGCCCGCTCAGAGCTGCTTATTCCTGCAGGTGCTGCACGCTGCGCCGTGCCTCCGAGGCCAATGGACCGGCCTGTGGGGCGCAAATTCTACGCTAAATACTAGTGCAGTGAATACAACGCACACATAATGACACTGCGAATATAAATTAAAAAACACTATGCCAAAACATATATAGAGTATTCACTGGTGTAAAATTGCGATTCCGCAAGGATCAGGGAATGTAGAGCTAGTAGATTATAATTCTATCAAAATATGCAACCATTTTCTGAGTTCTTCGTTGTCCAAGTTTAATTTTCTGTACTTTGTCATGTCGTAACTGATTAAATCAGTTGATAATAATGACTCAATTGCAATAATTGCTCATAATATCCAGTCATTAATGTATTTACTTCTGCCATGGCTTCATGAACTGAGCTAAATCCAGGTTAGCTTTCTTCGAGGTAGGCCTACAAGAAGGCAGCCCTCAAGCGCCACAGCAGCAACACGCTGCTCGACGGTGCGGTGGCGCAGCATTTTGTGCCACCGACCCACACGAGTGGTCCTGTAATTCGTACATCATAAACGACTCCACACAACTCGCAAATCAGAAAGCAAGCTAAACTACTGTTCAAGAAATTTAAAAGGATAAATTTCGAACAGAAGGGTTTTTTACAAAATGAAGCTTAAGTCTTTTAACATTTGCATTCGACAAGAAAAGAATTAAAACTACTTCAAACACGCTGACGCTAAAACGATTAGGATATGAAACCGCTGTAGTATCGGAGCAAACTCAATTTACCCACTAATTATCCTTTAAGTATGAGGTAAATTTCTTAATACTCAGGGAAGCAGGTTGATAAGACCCATCAAGCAGGTCACCTGTCGACTAGACTGCGAATTACGCGCCATTCCCCCGACACAATAAGTTATTATTGAACCACAACCTGCTCATTCAGACCACATCGTCGACAGAAGGTATTCTTGTGATTTTTCAAGTCGTACTTTATGTCTCAAACTTTAGAACTCGATAGCTAGTAATTATGTGAAGTGTGTAATTCATCTTCAAGAAAGGGTGTGAAAATAATGAGTAATGAAACTCTGCATTCACATCAAAATATTTAATTTTTCGAACAGGGAAATAGTTCATGGAAGCCTAGCATCTTTGTGGTCTTGAGTCGCCTGAGTCTTATTGATTACAATGCAATTCTCTTCTTAAAATTCACATACGAATGCACAATCTAATCTGCACTCAATCCATAGCTCAATGTTAAGTATACGGCTAAAGAACTTACTGGTGTTAATTCAAGTGAAAATCCGTTTCACCATTTTTACAAGTATTGACAGTGATTGAGCTAATATTTTTTTTTAGTTTCTAACCTGAAATGACCTCAAATGTTCGCTCCCTAACGACACGAACAGCAGACATGGGGCGTGACGAGGGCGATGAGTCAAGCGACCACAAAAATCTGAGTTACCTCCTGAATATGGCCTCAGTATCCTGAGCGTGAGATACATGGATGGAAACACATGAACACTGGGTCAAGCAGGGACATTTTCCACCTATCCGTTGCTAATGGGCCCATAACACGCACTATGAGACAGCTTTGATGGGTTCTCCTACTTTGTCATGGAGCATTTAGTTATACGACGCACACTTGCTCCCAAAATGAAGCGTAAAAGTAGCATAACATGAGAATGAAGGCATCTAAGCGGAAACGACCGGTAATCTGTACACAATAATGAGGCTTTTCCAAATTATTTGGGCCGTTTCACCTAGGGACTCGGGTTTTTTTCTTCATGCTGATTAATTTTCGGTGCGTTGATATTGAATTACTGAAACAAAATTTCTTTTGATGCTCGACTACACATTCTCCATGAACTTATATCCTGCTGGCTTATTTTCATCTCCGGTAAAATCAAAGGATTTAGAGCCGATGAAAACAATGGTTGCACATATTTTGATTGAATGTGGCTTCACAATTCGAACTGATGTTTTGTGGGTAATTTACTTTAACATACAGCCTCAACATACCATCACATCACTCACGAACGCAGTTACTGATTCTCATTTACCTGTGACGTCACGATGAGTCTTAGAGGGAAACTCGGCAGAGTAGCGTAGGATTTAATTTCGGCTGAATATAAAATTTTGAATTTTCGAGACCCAATGAAGGAAAAACCGTGCGCCATACTCTGAGAGACCTGTGAGGCAACTATTTCATAATGAAATCCTATATTTGCATGAGCACAATTCACTCATAATTTTCGTTCACTTGGTTTAAACTGATACAAACTGTTCAAGTGTTTAATGTTTAAATTTCCTTATAATGTTATAGGGATATTATTCATTGGAAAGGAAAGCAAGGCGTATATTTTGAACCCAGATAACTTCAAAATATTTTAGGTATCATCATAAGAAATATCACGTCTTCGCCTCGTAGGCAGCAGAAGCAGTGCCTCCAAGCTAACTGAGGAATGTTTATTTAACTAATCAAGAGATGGCACTGACAAGCCCCAGCTCCTTTTGACCACTCCAACGCCCCAAAAAATAAAGAAAAATAAAATAGATCGAAAAACGAGTGGGAGAGCTAAAACTCAAGAAGTTCAAGAACTCATTTTTGTTGGTGGCAAGTCATATGAGGGAGCGCGTTGAGGAGCGCAAATTGAGTTCATTTCATCTTGGGATGGTTTTGCGAGCAGAAGCCTCGGCTGGCTGCCTCAAAAGAGGCTGGGCTCATCTGAGAGGCGAGGTCATAAGGCGCAACTGGTGTATTATGGGAGTTGCGCTGCCAGCGCCGCCATGCCGGGGCCAGCTTTATCTCTTCGGGAAACGTGTTGCGCGTCGCAGTGGGGGAAAGCCTTAATAAAGGGAGTCCTTAATCACTGCAAAGGGGGGCACCTGTTTCAAATTATGAAAGAATGGTAATAAAATGTAGGATTTTTTCCATTTTGCCAGTATTTTGCTATAAATCATTTCTTTGACGGCGCTCCTCCAATGCGTAAGTTGCGTAGATAAACAAATTTTCCTACTCGCCGATAATTTTCTGAAAAATAAAATAAAATTTGTTATTAAAAAGAACTATTTTGATAGCCAATGTATACCGTGCATCGGTACCTGTACATCATACATGGAAAGGATTTTATAATTTTTCAGTAATTGAATTTTTTACATAATGCATGATGTACGCAGCGTTTCAATAATTACGGACTCAAATATTTTTCCACTCAATTTCTGATTAGGCTCAGTAGGGTAGAAGATTACGCAGCATTTTTTGATGGAGGGTTGGCAGGAATAAACTCATACCCTACAACCAAAATATCATGCAGGCATTCTTAGCAAATAATTGGCTTAGCAAAACCTCTTGGCAACGAGACTTCTTCCCCCCGACCGTCGCACAGAAACCCAACTGTGCAGGGCGCCTTTGAGTGGAGATAGTCACGTGCGACCGAATAAAGCCCAATGGGGTTGGATTACCGTCCATTTGCCTAAAAAATTGCCCTCATTGCATCTTAATTACAATGCTTTGAACTGCGCTTCTTAAAACGAGATATTATACATGAAGTTTGGCTTTTACTTCTAGAGTGTACATAGTTACAAGCAAATGCTGGACACATGCAGGCAGAGAACTTTAGCAGCTCTGTTCAAAGGTATTAAAGTGATTACGTTGATAAGCACTTTACATCTTTGAGGCATTTACGGTGCAATACGTCCGAGTATGTGTTTTCTTCCATTTCACAGTTGTTACGAATTTAGGAGTTTATTTTTTTGTAATTTAATTTACATTTTTTCAGTAATTTGTAAGTCACCTTCTTACGCTTTCAAAATTGTGAGTGCAAAAGTAGGAAGTGTGCATATTGCAAACACTAAATAAGGAAATAAAAATATATGGATAAATTTATTGATAGAGTATAAATACTAATAAAGCGCTGAGAATTTCAGTGTAACTGAAAATATGTTTTGGCTCTGAATTGCTACACATAATTCATCTCTACTGCACACCATGACTTCACATCACTGCACTCCAGAGGTGGTAAGCAGCGCCTTTACCAGGTTTACCGCTTCTGATGTGAACGTAGAGAGATGTCCTTCTAGACCACATCCACCCCACCATGGCTTCCATTAGATGTTACCAACCCCATTTATTTAACTGAACTTATCGTTCCGCGTAAATCACCTCGATTTTTAAAATTCCTTTTATTCGGCTCTAAAAGACCTGACCGCCTTAATTCCGGGCTCAACTCCAAACATCCGCAGATGCCCAGAAAGGCCCCGCTCTCCAGTCTAATTTTCTGGCCCAGCGACCGCGCGCTGAGAGCAAAGCAAACGCCCTCCCCACACACCTAGATTGTCAGTCGAAGCATTATGAGAAATTTATGCTCCAGCGTCTGCCTGCGGTCGCATATTGCTGAGGCTTGAGCTCTGCAAGCATAAAGCCCAGCTCAAACGTTTCCAACGGCCACGGTGCTTTTATTTGGGCGAGCCTAAGTTCGGGTCTGATTGCGCTGTAATTAAGTTTGTGCCATCAGAAACGTGAGAATAATGATATGTTGTGTAATAATTCACAGCTATCGCTTAGCAATTTCTCGGTTTTCATGTGTGGGAAAGATGTAGGAATGCTGCGTTTCCAATATTCTTCAGCTTTTGGTCACAGCGCAACTGAAATGACGCACTGCTCGTTATTGACTTTTTTATAGTATGGTTCTATCGTACTAACAAAACGCATGGATTTTATCAATTGCTCGAGGGTGAACTCTAGATTTCATTTTTTTTACTTTTCAAGTTGTTTTTGTTAAGCAGCAATGTGTTCTCTCCTGTTGCAATTGAATTGAATCACATTAATTTGTTTGGCCTTCATTTCTGACATTTTTTGCTCACTCCTCTACAATTACTACACTTTTCTCGTATTTGCATATTTCTATTGCCCATGGCATTTCAAGTTGAGTTTGGCACAGCGTGCAAAACATAGAGCAGGTTTTTCGTACGTTACATATGAAACCGTTGCGAACGAGATTCTTTTTTAATTCTTCTTTAATCATAAATATTTCAGCCTCCAAATAAGCTCCCAGGACCAAAAATTTGCCACCTATTCTTTTTCGAGTTCCAGTGGTTTATTACGTTAATCAATTGGTTTTCATACCTGTGACCGTAGTTTCGTCGTCGCATTCACGAAGCTTCCTCCAAAGCCAGAGCGCAAGGAGCGATACCAGCACGAGGAGGGTCTATGTTCCAGGGCTGTTTCAACTACACCGGAGTGGGTACTTCAGTTGAGGTATCCGTCAAACTAAACAGCATAGCTACGTTGAGCTGCTAGATGACAATTTTTACCATTTACACAACATCTGAATTAAGAAAGACATGTTACTTCACCCATCTATTCGGATGACAACTGTCATGTGCATCGGGTTAGATCTGGTATCATTCGGCTTGACAGTCATTCAGGAGATGTCAGGCATTTAGATTGGCCGGCTGAGTCTCCAGACATCATAACCCAATAGAAAATTTGTGAGCCCGCGTAGAACAAAATATGTAGACATCGAGAAGATCGTCCACGTGCTGTGGCCACACAACAAGACCAGTTGATGCACGAGTGGTTTAAAGTCAACCATTAAGACACTTTTGGGCTCAATGCCGCACAGAATTTCCGCTATTATTTAAGCTCGTGGAGGTCCTGCACCATAGTGGTAGCATGTGACTAATTTTCAGTCCGAGGAGCTTATTTTGCCACAATCGATGCACTTCATATTTAGGAAATTAAATAAACACACTCTGTATTTTTGTAACCTATATGTGAAATCGACCCATCGGTATGTCTGCACTTTTTTTTGTAAAGCGTAGTCAAGGCTCACCAGATTGAACTTGATTTCTAATAGATGCATTTCATTATTATTAGTATATGCTCATAACAGGTACATCTATTCCTTTCAGTGAGTTAGACCTGGACAAATAATTCTCCATTTCGTGGAAGGATGATTCAAAATGCATGCGATGTATATAATTACATTCATTAAATAAATGACTGTGCACTTAATTCCGTCAAATGATAACCCCAACACTCGTATGCATAGTAAGAGACTTCCTTTCAAGCGAGGCGGCCATTTCCTTGAACACGTACACACTCGTAAATGTTAAGCGCGACTCAGGAAGCGCTAGAGCGTCAAAGGAACGCGATAACGTGACCTGATCTTCAGACAAGAAATGCCCGGCGGATTTTATGAAGGAAATTACATGCCTTTGATCTGTCCTGAAACTTAAAATTGCTCCCATGGGCCAAGTTTTGTGATTTATTGGCTGACTGTCTAATATTAAAAGAATGTACACAAAGACCTTTACTTGCTCATCATAGTTGGTTCTTTTCCTCAGAATTTCCCCTTTTGTCTATTGCAGTGAAAAAAACACACAACAGCCTGTAGTCAGTTCAACAACATCCCGTATCTTTTATATGAAGAGATAGAAGAAGAATAGAAGAAGAGTAGAAAATACCCCGTACAACAGGTCGAAGCCATTTATGTCACTGGAATTTCAATCATATTTAATCACCGGCACTGCAACTTGTTCGAACTCCTCACATTTGTATTACTAGAACGGGCTAGGCGAAGGATAGCGAAAGTTGAAATTGCGCAACTTCTGATGATTGTTTTAGGACGGCAGTCAGCGAGATGCATTGACACGAAGATACGAACCTGTTTTTTAGATCTCCAGCGCACCCATAAATTACAGCTTCCGTCCAGCGCACCACGCGAAGAGAGAGCACACCGGCGGTCGAAACGTGTGATCTTTCTTCGAAATATTCTGCTTTGGAAGCGTCAAATGCCAACTTTGGAGGCGTCAAATGCTCGGCAGCGTGCGGAGACTACACAAGTGATTGAACTCTCAGCAGAAGCTTTTTGCTTCTTTACTGCCACTGCGTCACTAAAGATACTCTCGTCATAACATTCAGCGTATGGGTGAAAAATTAACGTAGGTAACTTTGGTTAGACGTTATACTTCTTCAGAAAATCTTAAATAATGTACAAAATGCAGCAATTATATTTCGATATCTCACAAGAGATATCTCAGTCGCAACTTAAGTCACGGCTCGGGGTTTGATTTATGAAAATGTTTTTATCAATTCGTACCGGTACCATACCAGAAGCTACTATATGTTTATTTATTTGAGTATCATGGCTCTCCACAGCGTTTGAAACCCTTGCAGTATTATTTATACTTCATTTGAAGCTGTACAATATATTGGTGAATTAGCAATTAATTTTAGAATTAGGTTGAAATCATTTTACCCGTATTTGTTTGTTAAGAAAAAAGTACTTGAGCATAAATACATATGAGCAAAATAGAAATTGTAAATTTTTTAAATTTTGTTGAACCTCGTTCCGAGTACGTTACAGTTACCACCTGAAATGTGAACAAGCCGAATAATTGATTTGCAACTTCTGGGAAGAATGAGAATTATTCTTTTGTGAAGAATTACTCAGCACTGGCATAAGTACGACTACAAAATTGGATTGTATAGAATATCATTCGTGCTACTTATTTTATGATGCATGGTTTTGCATTGCGTTCATGTTCAATTTTGTCCACAACTGCAGCAATGAGCGGCCCGGCTATTCGTTTCATTCTTGAGAAAAAAGGCGATGAGACCTGTGGGCCTTCTCATACTTATTTTAATAGTTTTCAATCATATGAAAACACGGTAAATTACATGTAATACAATGAACTCACATGCCCAATGAAATGTATGCAGCCTGAAAGGTTCTGCAACATACAGTAAACCCGGGGGGGTGGGGGGGGGATGGATAACTTATGACTAAACCTAAACCCATAAATTCTACTTATTTTGTTGCAGCAAGTTTTTTTTTGCTTTGTTGCAGGGTCAGGCTGGGAGGACGGGCGTTTTTCAAGTACTGAAGGGAAGTATGCAATTAATTCCATTGATACGCTAACTGAATTCATTGAGTAAAAAATCCGAAAATGTGGAAATGAATATCATAATCAATGTTGAATCATGAATGAATTTGTGTTGCCCTACGCAATCGTCCAAGAGGTTGGAATTTTGCGAGTTTTCAGCTTCACCCTGCACAACTTGCTCCTGCTGCCAGCCTGTGGGGATCAGAAATGCTTCAGCTGAGCGAGACAAGAACCTGCGATGCTCTGTAGTAAGAAAGTTAATATCTCGTGATTAACCCTAAGTAATTGATAGCTGATTTCACTCTTAATAGATTTTTACTTTCTTCAGGTTACAGAGTTTTATAATGAAACTTCTTTTACCCACCTCACTCATATCGATTAAAAGTTTTTCAATGAACATCTTGCATCACAAAGCATAGCCCCACAACCTCTACGTATGAACCCGACCGAAAACTTACGATTGATGCTCGAGCGGGAACTGAGTCTCGTTGCTTCTTCCATCAACATCGAATCAATTGGGCCATTGGCTGCTGCGATCGAAATAATATAATTAAGAGTAGTTAAGTCGGCTGGTTCGCCTTTTCGTTTTTTGTCAATGAGGAGGCCTTGCGATCAATTGAGGAGCACACAAAAGGACTCGCGTCAGGGTTACTTGTAGTTGTTTCTCTCTGCAGTGTGTATTTCTCTCAGTGTGTATTGAAAGCATACTATTTCTCTCTGCTGGACAGTTGGTAAGAATAGCGTGCGCAGTACTAAATTGTAGGAGCAACTGTTCCAAACTAACGCAACAAATTAAGGCTAGCTATGAGAAATGACAGAGACTGAATGACTTGAGGGGAACATCGTAGAACAACCGAGGGAACTGTTACAGGAAAATTTGGGAGAACATTGGAGAGGACTTAATGGAGCTGAGACGGAGTATACGTAATAAAATAACGACAGATATTTCCGCAAAGATTGTACAAAATTTTTATTTTGATAGTTGCGGCATTTCGGCCATCAAGAATAGATACACCGTCAGCCCATCATGCCTGCCTTGTAGATATCGTGCAAACGTGCATTTCGACCCAGCACACCTGCTGCCACCGCTGCAGGAGGCTATCTGCATGGTGACGGTTATAATGCCTTGTACTCTCAATATTTCCTTCATAACACATTTCCAATTACAGAGAAATCTATAGTACTCGAACAGTACACAATGTTCAGTTCTTTGATTCAGCCAAGTTATTATAGTGGGAAGCCTCACCTGCCCTTGAATCTGGTTAATATTGTAGCCGTCAACAGCCGCAGCTAAGCGGCCGGCCGCCACGCCGCCACGACTCCCAACTGCCGAGCGAAGTTTAGCTCCAGCGACGCTATTGCTAGAGTTCTACAATTAGAGACCCATCTGCGACGCCGCCGCAGCAACCAGTTTCAATTTTGGAACCAACCGTAGACATTTTCATTCAAATAGCTAGACCATATTCTGGAAAGCTGTTAACGAGCAGAAACCAAAACAATACGATATTGTACATTCGGAATCCAGCAGAATCTTTTCTGGTAGCAACCCACGTCTAATGACTTTTCTTACCGTTACTGAAAGACTGCGCGTATCGTCTGCCTCGATAAGTTGCTTCTTTTTTGTGATGGCTAGTAAAATTATTCTTGTGGCGAAAATAAAATATTGTTTTCAGTTTTTTGGATCATCCAACGGCACAGAGCATTAATTTTAGTTCTAATAGGAGAGCATGTTACGTAAAATATAACGAAACTTCAGACCCAGCAAGTGCCAGCCACACACGGCTGCCAAGTGGCATTATTGATAACACGTTAATATCAAACGAATAACTTTTTAAATAAACGCTTATTTAAAAAATTACAAATACTGCACACCGCTTAGTTTTAAATTATTGCATATTAACACATTAACCTGCACCCATGAGTGTGTTTTGGGATCGATAGTGGAGTTTTTCTTCAAGTCTCCGATGCACTCATTTATGTGGTGCCAGATTTCAAGATACAGTTTCTTAAACGCTTTTTCCACAGCGTAGAAACTTTTGTCCCGCCACCGTACACTGCTTGAAATTGCGTTGAAAGACGACCAAGTTACCCTAAAGTACTAACAAAGTCTCTCTAAATTACGGTAAAAGTTGCTTGGAGTGGAGCCGGCGTAATCCTTAACAGTACTTCGATTAGCCTTGAACTTGCGACCAAAGTTCCTGTAAGAAATGTGTCAAGTTGTTTAAGACTGCGACATGAGTTATCCTGAACTTATATCAGATCTTATTATTATATTTTCTGTAAACTGAACAAAACGCAGAGAGGGTTCCATGTATTTCAGGATCAAGCAATCTCTCGATGAACAGCCGGAAATTTCCTAACATTGAACATCAGCACCCTCAATCATCTCTTTGAAGCCTGCAGTTATTATCGGTGTTTATCTCTTTTCTATTTCTGTTAACTTCATCGATTATTGTTCTCACAGTCACGAATTTTATAAGTTATACCATATTTCTTTCTAGTATTTCCATATACTCAGATTCAATCAAAGTGGATTGATTATGAGCATGTATGTGCGAGGAACATTGCCTGTAAGTCCACCTGTGCAACATGGGCTTGTAATTTTTAGGAGAAGCTTTTTTGCTCATGAGAAAAAAATTCAGCGCTCACAGAATTCTGTCATGTTGAAAATCATAAGCTCAAGAACCACAAGCATTGGCTTAGTTTCTTATTGAAGGAAAATAAATGATATTAAGTTTAACTTGGACTTAAGTTTCTTAAAATTTTAATTGGCAAGCTGTCATGGTGGACAGAAGTAACCGATAGAAGTTCGTCAAATATCAGCCGTTGAAGCGCGTTGTAGTTATAGAGGATGAAGGCCAGACAATATGATATAGTGAAGTCATAAGAAAAAACATCGTGCAGGAGTTTTCTTTGAGCTTTAAGCTCTGTAGGAGGAAGAATGGATACGAACTCCGATGATAAAGTTGAAATAAGATGTAAAAAAACATCCAAGCAAACTCGTAACGCAATGCAGCTTGAGTTCTGAAAATCCACAAAAGAAATTTAGTAGTATCATCTTTTCATATAATTTTTAATATTATAAGAGAATTTCAGCTATTAACAAACTTTTAATTCATATTAAAAACTTCAAATTTCTTTGAACAATTGTTTCGTTCAAACGGCGGATAAAAAATAAGGTTAGTTTCCTTGCCCAGAGATTAAAAGAAGGCATACAGTTTAAGAAGTGACGTTAAAGAAGTGTTTGCTCAAAAAGCTAAAAGCAAACTGCGAACGTTTCACAAAGCAAGTTGCCGAAGTTGCGTGCGGTTACAAGTATTTTAATATTGAAGATCTGCTGTCATAGTTTTCACGTTTTAATAGTGAAGAAGAAAGTTTAATTAACAAATTGAATCTGGGCAAGAATAGAAGCTCTCATATGCAAAGTAATTTGAACTAAAATGAAAAATGAAAACGAAGAATGCAGCTGCAGCGACACAAAAATAAAAGCATGTCAAGAGAATGCCTGCTGTGTCCGGGAGGACTGCATGCGACTACTGAGCAACGTCCGACTACTTCAAGCTCCATCTCCAATTAGCACGCAAGTTTTTATTTCTAATAATGTTGCGTGTTAACCACATTTTGAAAATTGCCCAAAACATTCAAACCGCTTCGAATTAATCTATTAAAATTTATAGATTAATTTTTATTCATTAGACTACGCACCTCTTTAGGTTACTCCGCATGCCCTACATTTACGTGTACTAGGACATAAATCTCAGATGATTAACGTTTTTGCCGTCATGTCCAACACCTTACGGGTTCGTGCCGTCCTGCACTGAATGCAAACAAGTGAAGACAGCGCTCGGTATTAACCAGATTTACCGGCTCGCATTACGATCGAGAGGATTAAACTAAGGTAATCTTCATAAACATGGTCGATTTTTTATTTTCCAGCTCGTTTTCCAGACGTAATATGATCAATAGCATTGACTACGAATTTCGCAGAGGCAATGAGACGATTATAGTTGAATAGTGACACGAAAGGTTTCTCAGACGAACAGTAATAAATCTTCCAGTTGCAGCAAATTAATTTAAACGGATTTATTTTTCAATGAAATAATATCCTTCATAAACTCAAAAAATCGAGTCAAGTATTCACTATGTACTATCGAAGCCATAATTAAAATCTTGACCTACTTTGTATTCTGTACAAATGGTTCTAAAATTGTTGTCTATTGGTTTTTGTAAGTTTAAACATAAAATTCAATGATTGAAGTATCAATGAATAGTAAACTTAAAAACAGACTCTTGAAAGCAAGTATATCCTTCTCCAGACTAAAAACATCAAATTTCTGCTAAACAAAGACCATATAATCAAGAAAATTGATTAATTTTGTTTCGAGATCGCTCTGATTGTTCGCGATTTCGTCGCCGTGCGGATGGAATGCTGGTTTTGAAATGAAATAAGACTTTCGTTTTGCCTTTCAGGTTTTTAGGCGAGGAGCTAAAGTCGCGAATAGATTTCTAATCGCGCCTCGGTCTCATGAATCGGGCCAGACCGAGTCAGACCATTCCAAGCGTTACTTGTTTTATCATATTACTCTTTCTTAAACGTGTCTTATTCGTTACATTTGAAGCCAGAAGCTTGTGCTATTTGTGATAAAGTATGGCCACGCTCTAAATTACTTTTGAACAACGTTTATTTTAACTCATATAAGATCAGACCTCAGGTACATGCCAATGCCGCCCCTCTTCCCCCCTCTTCGTGCAGAGCGAGCGCTGCGAGCTTGGCTCCCCAGTTGCGAGTAAATTCATCAATGAGGCTTCATAAAAGTTTCCTTATGAGCAGAAGTTGAAGTGAACTCGAGCTACTTTGCCAGAAAAAGCCAAGGTAAATGAGCCACGGTTTTTAATATGGCAGCAGCGAAGGAGAGCTCAGAACTTAGTTCATTATTGTTTCAGTAGTCAAAAGCCAGAGACTCAATGGCCTCGAAATATATTTTCATTAAAACGTTTTCAAAAATAATTGGACGTCAATTGCTGCCCTGTTCTTGCTAACCATTTTATTCACCAAGCCTTTCAAAGTCAACTAGCGTGTAAAACTTATTATGAGAAGTTTTTCTTCGTTTTTTTCAAATTTAAAGTAATTTTTTCAATAAAGTTACTGATATCACCATGCACTTTCAAAACTTGATAGAAAAAGAAAATTTATGTCTAAGGAACTCTTGGAACTTGATCTATTGAAAACGAGTCGAAAGCCAAATTGAAACGCAATGGAATGAAAATACTTGAGAGATAAATGACATATCACAAACTTCACTAAACAAGATACGTCTGCCTCTAAGGCCTTGCGTGGTCAGGTACCATCTTCTTCTGACGCAGCGCATTTTCGCTTACATTTTCTAACTTGAAAATTATAGCAGAAATTTAAAATATCTTCCGATGACACAAAATTTTAGACTAGCAGAAACATAATAAAATATCCTTCTTTTTCTTACGTGGGAAAAATAACGGTGAGCGGCCTCTTCTCTTAGCTTACTAACATAGACGAATAATTCTGTTACTTGGTCCACTTGACAGCGAACCAGATTTCCTCATTTTTAAATCATCTGTAACTACCAAAATCTTACGACTGTCAATTTTTCGATCGAGCTTACGAGCAAAAAAAAGTTGACTATTGGATAGTCAAATCATGTACGAGTATCTGCTCATACGTCACGCTTGTTGTATGATACACATTCATGCACGGAAGACGAGTAGTGTCACTGACTTGTGAGCTCGTAAAAGATATTACAGACACTGGATGTTAATCGCAACAGAGTCTTCCGAATCCATTTACACAATATTATTTCAGAGACAATTTGAAGATAATTTCATGAGCTTAACTTTATTTGAGCCTGCAACGATGCCGTGATGTTGTAGTTCATTTGCAAGTCTGCGAGAAACTCTCGAAGTGCTGTCAAGTTTCTCTCTTGATTATGCACCCCACAAATTACAACTCGGTCAAATATGCTTAATGAATAACGTGTTTCTAAGACGAATCTCGGCATAGCACGTGGTCTTCATTTCTCCTGTCAACAGAAGCTCGGGAACACTGTCTTTATAATTAATGTCCTGCGTAGCGACACATCTCGTTGGCAAATGAAGCTAGCTATTTTCATTTAACGTATTGTGCATTAACCATGATGAACTAACGTTGCTACTAAATTCTAAAAAGTTGAAACCGTGGCGTATTTACGAAAAAAAAGAACAGACGCTAAAAATGTTTTTTTTTAATACTTAGCATTCAAGTGTCATGAGTTGTATACTTAACTATACTCGAGTTATTTATCTGACAAATTGCTAAATAACGTTTAGAGATAGGCCTTCAACACGCATTCCTTATAAGCCCGTCATTCATACCGCTTATCTATTTCGCTTTTCTAAGATTCTTTCTAGAACTACACGAGCGTTAAAATCTCGCACAGCTTCGTGCACACTCCAGCCCACTTGT
The DNA here is from genome assembly GCA_014899125.1 of Orchestia grillus. Taxonomy (NCBI): domain Eukaryota; kingdom Metazoa; phylum Arthropoda; class Malacostraca; order Amphipoda; family Talitridae; genus Orchestia; species Orchestia grillus. Next base: position 70,376 of record VOMN01043695.1, read on the forward strand.
AAAGGACGCAGACTGAGACTCTCACTATTCAATTTGATGTCTTGAGTAACAATCACGTCTAGCATGAATTTCTTCGGACTGATATTTGGAACCTTAATCCAAATTAGACCATTTTGAAATTCTTTCATCAGCGGGTCATTCGGATATCAGGATTTTAGAATCTTTACATATAGCAAAGCATAGGTCAAATTTGAATAAGGATCAAACTACCGTTACTCTATTTACGCAACAACCCCCTTTTTGAAAACTTGTATATTATCGCTAGATAGGTTAATTTTGTCCGTTTTATGATTAACGGTGTGAAAATGCATAAGCCTTCTTTTATCGTTTCAGATAACATTCATTGATAATGACGTTTTAGTCGAAACCAGCTGGTCTGAGTACATAAATAGATGATTTTTATCGCGACCCACGTATTTTTTTCATTGGAGCCTCAATCCTATTAGACGAGTATAAAATAGCCTTGCACCCGGAAGATTTTCATTTCGGTAAATATGCTTCCTGCTTCATTTTTTGTGCGTCGGCGACCAATATAGCAACGGGATTTATACTACCATTTAATTTTGTCAGAATGCTGATCATTGAATGCGTTAATATAAATCAGTTTTTCCTTATATATCAAAAGTGTGGACGTTTAAGAAACAGAAGTAAAAAACCATGTTGTATTTGCCCATCTTTCACATGGTGTTTTATAATGACATAAAAGTTTAGACTAGCAGAAACATAATAAAATATCCTGGCTCGCTTCATCGTGTCGACTGGCTTGCTTTATCTGTAACACGATACACAGAATGCAGTTTGCAACGAACATTTTGTAAATAAGACATCAATTTTGAGCGATAACTTTAGAGTCTTCAATGTGAGCAGCATTTTCATCAATTTACCTTAAGCACAACGGAATAAAAAAATACTCAGGTATTATGCATCTCAATCGAGACCCTTTGAAACAGTGCAATCTTGATGCGAAAGTTTACAGTTTGCAACGAAACTGGAAAATACTAAAATCGCAATTACTCAATTAGAATGTTTGCAATTAAAAGTTCTTTATAGATAAAGCGAGCGATGCTTCCATTCTGGGGAAAATATTTAAAGCCATTTATGCATCATAAAAGCAGGCATGAAATGATCTGAGATCCTAAAATGTTCAAGATATTCTAATTCGCTTCAATCGTGATATAATGATAATACTTTTCATTCTCTAAAATGTTCGAACCAGTACATAATTTCAAAGGACGATATGCCCAAATTCCTCTGGTACATGAGAGATAGCAACACAACGAGGGCGCCTGCAGTCAAGGAATGAGAAGAGTACGGATCGTTAGATTGGGACTGAATGCTAAGAAAAAAGGATAAATTTTCTTTTATTCCTCCAAATACCTGACCTTCAGGCAATTCTGCGATAATGAAAGCGAAAAAAATGTGTAAGTGAGTGAGAGAGAAAACGATGAAATATTTGACAGTGGTTCACTAAGAGCTGTGCCCTGGTGTAGTCCGCTCTTGTATTGGAAATCGACAAATATTGCGTGAGGTGTCTCGTGACGGAGGAAAATGGAGGGTGGCGTCCGTAGAGTGCTGGCACAGCTTCCACGAGTGGGCAACTGGAGCTCCAAGAAATCATTCGAGAGCCCTCAATAAAATCAAAGGGTTCACAGCAGGAGGTAGAACAAAGGAGAAACTGTGCATAAAATTTCAGAATTCCCTATTGTTGGGCGAGGTTGAAAGAATGTTAATTTTTCATGAAACTTAATCTTATGATTGGTTTGGGGCGACTGACATGGATGGTAAAATAGTGCATTAATTCTTGAGATTCCACACAACACTTCGAGAAAAAAAATAAATCAATACTCAGTCAGTGGTTGATGGAAATTTCTTGAAATTCTTACACGATTGAATAAAAATAAGCCCAGCACTTTGGAAGGTATCCTTGTAAGAAAAGAAGTTACCGTGAGGAAAATTAATTACTCAACCGTGTCGACTGAGTCTTACTGAAATCAGCTCAAGCCACGCTAGGGAAGCGAAAATTTCGATGACTGCAATTAAATGCTAAAATAGCAAGGAATAAGTGGTCTGCACTACAAAGAGGTAAAATGGAGTGCACAGAGAATGGAACAAACTTCGATGATATGCTAAGACTGCATTCAAATACCAAAAACTAGAAACGAATGTGGTCCACCCTACTGATTTATGAGATAAAGTGCAGAGCAACGTGAAACTTAGACAAAGAGTGATTCATTCTTTGCTATTGATGTGAAGGTGCTGCGAGCATACGACGTGATCCCTTTACTACTGAGGCGAAAGTGCTGAGAGCATACAATCTCCCTTATAGAACGAGTAGTGGTCAGGAACTGTGAAATACTGTACAGAAAACCGATAATAGGCAACGATGTTCAGGGAATAATGAGAAAATATGAAACAGAAGTATGTTTGAAGAGAGTAAATTAAATTTTGAACGTGAGGCCGAGTGTCTTCGACTTCTTTTAGTCAGCTATAGAAAGAAATTTTTAGGCGCACACTAAATTCTATCAGAATTAGCCGAATTAGTTTCTTAAGTTAACTTGCACGGAGTAATTTTTTTTACGTATAGAATATGTAAATGAAATACACTTAAGTTATAATAAAATTATATCCCAAGTAGGAACATGTACATGAATATTTTTGTCTTAAATATTTTACTTACGAGGCAATACCAATTGAAATTTTCTCTTAAATATTTATAGCTTTTATTAAAACTAATTTTCTAATACTCTACAACACCACTTGGTGAAAGAACCAGACACATAACGTATAGACTTGCCTCATCGAGAAATAATTTAAAATACATCAAACTTTTTGGTACCTTACGAGCATTTTAAGTCCTCAGAAGTACCTCGAGCTTGCGTTCTCCGTGAGACCAGCCGCGCAGGAACACATCCCTACAATCGGTCGCTTATTTGGGTTATATGTATAGGCTCGGTAACTCGTGGATAATCGGTATCTTTGTTAAATGCCCCACAGCACTGGAAGGATCCTATGTGTTGTAAGCACCGTCATGAAATGTAGCATCCTAACCCTGCTGTCTGCTAGAGACAACTCCACCGCTTTTGCCGAGAACGGCACTTTTTAGACAAAAGACGATCGTGTTGCGAACTCGTAGATCGCACGTGTTTGGCTTGCTGCTCAGTTTTTGAGAGTTGTGTTGGTCCTGTGGCATGCGATATCCTTATTCTTTATGAAAATGAATTAACCTGAGTAGCACTTCTGCCTCATTAACTTAGCGAAAAGTGAACAAACATTGAAGTGGACAGAATAGTTACTTCCTACTTTCTCCATCGGCAGTCACATGGCGTAGTTGAACAACATCAGTCGAGCACACAGTTAATTGTAAGGTCGTTTCCAGAATTCAAATTGACTAAATTCAGTAATTAAAAAATTATTTTTTCAACATGTTTGCAATACTTCCTCAAGTGATCAACCTACTGTGAATTTCGACTCAGTTTCGCAAATTTGCGCCTGCTATCACTGCTCGTTTCATTCCATAGTGCTCGCCTGACGCTCCTGTCGACGTAAGACTGGAGATGCAGGCTCGTTTCCATCCAAATGTTGTCGAAACTTTTTGAGCTAAAGTTTGTATGGTGCTGTGACCATTCTACTGCATTGAAAGCTTAAATGTCGAATGTTAAACATAAAACAAAACATTTATTGAAGTATATGCGGGAACGCTTACTGCTGTAAAATATTCACTTGATGACAAGAATACTTGCATAATCTACAATTTCTAAGGGTAATTGATTCATATACTAGAGTGTTTAGTTTCATATACTAAGGCGTACAATAATTTCTGATTTAAAAGAGTAAAGAGAGTTATCAAGGTATGCTATGAGATATTCACAGTGGAAGCGAATGAACAGCTCAGGAGCTATACTTCAGAACAGCTGTAATTTCAGAATGATCTTTTGAAATTACAAAGATTCTTTTCTGCGAGCATTTGATTCGGCTACATTTGCTCGAGTTTGCACTCTGACCCGCTGAGTCAAGGAAAACTGGCCCGCGCCTGAATGACTCGCCCAGAGGAAAAAAACTTCATTTTGTTCTGTGCTTGCGTTAGCAGCCTCTGCTCACGGCCGCTGCTTTTTCTCTCCCATAAAATCAAGAAGAAAAAAATTTTCCCTGAAAAATCTGCCTCAGTTCGAGGTAATTTTAATAGAATGCGAGGCAGGCTTAGCGTTTTTGCAGCAGTCATTGTGAGCTGGAGAGACGAGAGCGAGTCCACCCTGAAGAATGGGCCAGATTTGAATCATTCCGTCCTTTCGTTGCCATGGGCGCCTCGTAAGCTTTATGTCGACTTTTGAGGGATCTGGTTTTGTCTGAATCATACTTCTGAGTCCAGGCCGGTTTTAATCTTCGTTGAATTAAGAAAAACCTTCCTCTTGGAACTGGAATTACCGTGATTCCGGTCTCCAGCTGAGCTGAAAACTACGCTTGCGTCACTATCAGCAGTGATGTGTCAGCCGTCGATTTCTAGAGGTATGCTGAAGAGATACGCATTGAAATCAGTGCTCAAACGTAATTAAATGGGCAAAATGCGGAAAAAGTCTTACTCACTTCCAGCCTTGAGCGCATTTTTCATTTCAGGAAGGTTCTTTTATTCGACGAAGGTTAGAACACGTGCGAATTAAAGAGCTTTCAATTTTCACTGTCTCACCACTAAGTGTTGAAACTAAGCAAATTAATTGAGCATCTAAACTGAGCTGTTCTGTTCAAAAGGATAATACAACAGTTTTAACGAAAATTCCCAGGTTAGGAAAATTAGAGCACGTACTGATCATTCAAACTTATTACAAACAAATTCAAGCTTTCCATGTACTTTCTGCGACTTGTCAGTGAGCTGATGTCCAAGTTCTGGATGCGCTTCAACGATGTTTGTCTAATTCGCTCTAACTTTGAGAGTCTTTGGTCTGAGCAGTTTTAAGACCGAGAATCATTTCCCACTATCTTCTACAAACTGCTCCGTCTCCGTTGTATTATACGTTGCTTCACTTTAAAATTAGAAGTTATCAGACGTTAACGGAACTATTGAAATTATTTTCTATTGAAATTTAACCAGTCACGCATAGTTGTGCTATCAATTCCCAAAAGAGTCAAGCTCTCACTATCCAAAGCTCGTGAACGTTCCCTAGGGCGAGCACTAAGTTGAGGGCATTGTCGACACTCGTAAATAGAGAATCGCAAATTTTCGAACTGTCATGAATTTAGGAGCACCGAATGACTTTGGAAAGCAAATCCCAGAATAATTATACAGAAAGCGAGAATATGTTGAGGCAGCAGGACACTATCTGCCCAGTCAAGAGAGAAACTAGACGCTGTAGCGCTTAAACACTCCTTTACATTCACCAGAGCTCGGTACGGCACTCGGCTGCAGTCGAAATGAAGTGCACTGCCTCTTACGAATAGGCTTCAATTTCGAGGCGAGATTGATGAAGATCTCCTGAATTTTCGAGGCTCGCATGAAATTAAACGAAGTCTGTCTCGGAGACTGAAAGATGCTTTCAGAATGACTCTGGAAAAATTGAAAGGTCCTTGTTTGTACAGTTGCGCTGACTTGTTGATGAATACCCTCTTCCCGTACATGACACGGTTTTTATTTGTTTCCATGTGGGGCTGCGGGACCTTTCTCTAGTTCTAGCTCTGATTACAAAATATTTCGTATTAGCAAACCTGACCACCCTCATGCTAAATTACTTTATATTCAAAGTGAGCCATTCGTTAAATGAGAACGACAAAAAACCACATAAATTACATCACTAGCTACGTTTAAATGATTTAAGATATAGATTGATTGACGAAGAAACATGTTATTCAGATTTTCATCGACGCAAATAGTAGAGGACTCAAATTATATAGTTATGCATTCATTAATTTTATGTTTAATGTTTCAGGAAGTGCATAGTTTTTATGCAAGGCATACAGAGAAGGTAGTGAGACGCCAGCACAGGGATCAAATGTTTGGTGGTGGAATGTATTGTAAAGCAGTGTAGGGATTTGCTGATCAGGAATGAGGTTTATATATACAACTTGAGTAGGTTAACAGAATATTCTGAAGAAGCATTAATAGAACCTCCGGTTTGCTCAGATTTAGACCTTCCCTATTTGTTTGAAGTGAATGTCTGAATAGACAAAGATGGACCCTATAGGATGACATGCCACAGAAGAAAGTTTCCGTAGAATTACACTTCTGATGCAAATAATAAGTCGAAAGTAAGTTATCTCCACTTGAGAATGGCTTGCCTCTATGAAAGACCGCAGCGAGTGAGGCGAGGGAGGCGCCGGCCCCAGCAGTACAGTTGGCTGCAGCGCGGTGAGCAGATTATAAAATACTTCGTTGGTTGTTGGTTTGGTGGCGTAGAAAGTAGTTTTATACGCCGTCTGCCTCTCCTAATATTTTCATACTTCTGTGCCTGAAAGTCCTTGTTTTGTTTTCGGCTATTCTTTGATTGGTCTCTAATTGGTGTCGTTTTAACCAATAGCGAACATTAGCTTCGACATGGGAGCGCCGCAAAGCGGACTGAACGAAACTACATCATTCGCCGATGAGTGAATTGCGTCGGTCAATGGTGGGTGTAAGATCAGCCCAGGGAGCTGGAGCACATTGATCAGAGTAGTGCTTTAAGCATTGTGTTTCTTATTTCCAAAAATTTGCCGTACAAAGATACAGCTCACCACAAGCTCTGAAGTCGAGTCTCGGTCTCCCAGCGTCACTAGACTCATTGCCATGCGGAGCGCCGCTCTGCCGGCATCTGATTTTGCCGCCGACGATATACGACCTTAAACAAAACATTCGAGGAGGTGGAGGCCTTGAAGTTGAGAAAGAGAAGTAAAATGGCTTTGCGGAAGAAAAGATTTAGTCATTAAACAGTGCAGGTGGAAAACAAGGTGTGCCAAGCTTAATTGTGTGTCTGTATCTGTACTTTGAAAAACGGCACACTCATGAAATCAAACTAATTTTCCGGGTTATTCCAGCATTAAGTGATGACACAAATTTTAACCATATGAAAAAGTTATTGAAAAAGAAACTTTTAGAATAGATTTGTACCTTTTAGTAAAATGAACGTTAAAACATGACTTGTATCAATTATTTAGCAACAGTTTTCCAAGCAAAATACGACTCACAGTTTGGGAACATCAATGAGACTAACAAAGTGCAATACGAGATGTATTTTACAACTTTTACCAGATGTATTTTGGGAGAAATTTTTGTAATTGAGTTTGCGGTTTTTGGATCGAGCGTAGGCTCTAAGTCGTTTGTAGTAATTTATGACCGTGTTCATGTATAGTACTTGCACTTGGATGTACTTGGAGATGTTTCGGCCGTCACACCGAGGCCACACTTGGGTGCCGCCGCTTTGTGGGCATGTTGTGCCTACGCAGATCCCTCCGCTGTTTGAAAATAGTGAGGCAAGGGAGGCCTATCGGGGATAATTTGTAAGAAGTTATCCAGCTTCGTCTTGAAGACGTCCAGGGAACCATCGAACTCTCTCAGATCTTTAGGTAGAGCGTTGAATAGCCTGGGTGTTATCACAGAGAAGGACTGTTCATGTCTACTGCGAACGCTGCCAGCCGCCCTCGCATTTAACGTCGGTACAACGCTCATAGGATTACATAAATGATACTGGTTACAGAGCGAACGCCCTATTGCCTCGTGCCAAGTATTCGAAGCTAGTTAATTACTCCTAATTTGCAAGCAGTAAAAGTCATACAATATATTATGGGTTAAGTTTCCTATTATGGCTATTCAGTTTTCTAGAAATAAGACATTAATGCTCGCTCATCTTCCTTTTAAAACACATTCATGTTTTCAGGAAGCTATCGGTCCTCAATTTTTCATGGTGCCTAAGGATAAGATCAACCTTTATACACTCTGATACTTAATCATTAAAAGAAAACTTCTTCATTCCAGAAGCAAAGAAAAAACTCGGAATGACCAGATTCTAGCTTCATTTTAGTTGAATGAAATTTCTCAATACGGATGTGTCTTCCTGCTGCCAGGGACATCACCTGCAGGTGTCAGAAGGAAGCCAGACAATAAGTTGAGCAACTAAAAAGCAGCCGAGTCTCTACCCAGCCTATTTCATTGAGTAAAAAGAAAACTTAGGCGAAAGGATATTTCCATAATTCCACGGAAGTTCATCGCCCAAGTTGCCACCGTATTTCCTCTCTAGGGGCTGAATTTCGGACATTTGACGAGGCAGTTCTGCAGATTAATCTAACTTAGAGCATTGCTGCCCCGGCAAGTGGTAGCCAGGCCTGCAGACTGCACCCTCCTCTCTGCTCGCAGCTCAATGAGGAATGGGATGCGGACGCGGCTGCTCTTCTTGCCTCGCATTTTGTTTTGAAAAATGCACAACTGAGCGAGCTGCCTTGTGTCTTTTTCTTTTATCCAACGTAAAGGCAAAGTGAAGTCTTGCTTTTAGCGGAGTTTTCTTTTCTTTGAAAGAACAAATTGGAAACTACAACAGCGAACCTCACAGGTAAGCTCGCTGAGGCTCTCCGTACAGCGTGCGAGTGCTGCGCAAATGTGAAGTAAAGAAAAGCTAAACAAAAACGAACTTAAACACACGGCTACAATTTTTTTAACTTCGAAACATTGTCTGTTTTGTTGGCAGAGAAAATTTAATTTGCCGCTCGTACGCTCATAGTGTTGAAATTTTATGAAAGTTATATTTCATAGAAAAATAACTGAACTAGAACCGGTATTTTGTTTCCTCAAAATGTGATAAATATCAATGCGCAGCAAAACATCACATAACACAAATAAAACAGATTTTTTATTTTCAAAAGTGTCATGATACAACCTTATGAGATACGTTTTGTTTTGAATAATATAATTCCGGAAATTTATTGAGATTTGCTTGCACACTTAGGTTTTAGCTAAATTTTCCAATACTCCATCAAAGTTTTAATGTTCAACGAAAAGCGACAAGTTTGTTACTGAATGAAGCTCTACCAAAAGTTGATTGTTTATTTTGTTCGTGAGTGACGTGAACGAAAACAGCTACAATAGGCCTTAGCTTTCTGGAGTCCGTTGGTACACTTGGAATCCTGCTAATCATCACGTAAAGCTAATCAAGCCTACGGTGGGTGCCTAGGCACGGTGAATAGTCAGTTAATGCTGTGATTCATCCCTAATTATTCAACGGCGTACAATTCAAGATGTATGATATGAATTTTATTCGTCAAAGAACTATACAAACTAGTGATACACTTGTGATCACACGAAGACTGAACTCTCTGACAGTGAGAGAAAATAAAGGTATAAAAATTACTGAAACGTGACACATTCTACGTACCAACACTCGTATTCATCTGCAACGTGGACACAAAAAACATTGATGCTATATATTGACTTATTCTATTGTACGTGTTGTACAGCACACTCGTTTAGGCTAAGTTGAGGCAAAGCAGCGCATGTGGATGAAGATGACGAAGTATTTGTAAAGGGAAACATACATATAGACTGTGGTCAATAGAACAAGCTACACCAGGCGGTCTGATTGTATTTCCATGCTAGAGCGCCGGAATTCAGCCAGCAAATGCAGGTGAATGCGGTGTCGGCGCGACTTTTAAAGGACGCACTGAAGAGTACTCGCAACGGCATCGACAGCGACTGCAAACCGTGGCTGAGGCTCAAGAAAGTATCTACGAGCTCAATGTATTGCCTAGCAACTGCATCTTTAATACGCTCACTGCTACCCTGAACGGTGCAATTTTAGGAAAAATTGTTCACATTGCTCATAAAATAAAATTATATTCAACTGAGTTTCACGGCATGTCCATAACTGACCAATACTGAAACAATTCAGCTGTAGTTCACCAGACGAGTAAGTGAAGATTGCCAATTAATTATATTACTTTCATTGCCTAGAAAATTTTGGGATCAGGGAGAAAAAATTAGGCACTTTTAAAAATAAGCAATTTCGATCGTGTAAATCTCTTCCGACTTCAACTTTGAGAATCCTTTCGAATAGTCTCACAGAATTTGAATACTAAGCCATTCCTAGGTGTGGGGTACCTTCCTTCAATTTTTCTTAAATTTTTGTAACCGTCTATTCCTCTATAATCTCCACCGCTGTCGGCGACTTGGACAGAGTTATGCATCTTAGGTGGGATTTGAATCTAACAAAGAAACACTAAATGTAAACGCGCAGTTAATAAATCGACCCGATTTTTTTGAGAATCAATTTATAGCAAGTTCCCCCGCTTGCAGAGCTGGGCAGCGCTACTTTGAAGTGTAGCGGCCGCTACAGCTACCGCTACATGCTCTAAATGTAGCGGGCGAACCGCTACCGCTACATGTAGCGCGCTACTGCCCACCTCTGCCCGCTTGGAATATGTTAATGACAATTACTGCTTCAAAAATTCATTAAAAGAACAATGATTGAGAGTCATTCAATATAGATGGACAGACAAAGAAAGAGAAAACCTTCAAAGATACAAATCTGTGCTAAATGAACTTGGCAAAACTACTCTAAAATGGCCTAAACGAGCTTGTTGGTTCCATTTCTGCCCATGAGGGCCGTAGGAAAATTGTGAAGTAACTACACTACGATTACTTCCATTCAAAATCCCTCCACGTTAAACGTATTTTAGTTTTCTCCTAAGTTAATTCAAAATAATAAAACTTCAGTTGTTATGCTTCAGGGTCAAAAAAAAATTCAAGGTAAGGAGTATTTAAGCACTCTTCAATGAGAGTGAAATGTTCCCGAAACTATTGAAATGACACGTAAATAATCCTAACAACACTCAATTACAGTACGATCATTTTTGCTCAAGCTCTTTGAGTCGGAGATAACGACGAAGCAGTATCTTCTGAAGTTCATCATACCAATTTAAAAGTTATCCCAGCTGAGGATGTTGAATATTATGCACCAAAATTAAAATATTTCACTCGTGAATATTGTTTCACTTTAAGGACTTACATTCACAGACCTAGAATGGTCTTACGATCCTGTGACCACTTGCTAAAATTTCCTGGAGGATACCAGCCAACGTGACTCGGACATCGTTTAGGCGAGCGCCAACGTTCTCCGCCGTTTGGGCCTCAGCGAAGTTTTCTGGTCCTCCTGCATTGAGCTGTCAATAAAGACGAACCAAACTTGTCGCTCATCCGCCTAAGTTCTGTTCCAATAGAGGAAGATCCTTTAGTCGAGCTAGACTGCAAGGGTGATCCAATGTAGGCGAAATACAGACGTTCTCGGTCCCTTCACTCGAAATGACACGATAAGCGAACGGCTCTGTTCTCCGGGCAGGTATTGTGGACGTATCTTCCTACGAAAGCGTCTATAAATTACTGAATAATTTCTGCCCTTTCAAGGATTTTATAACAACTAAACTGTAATCGAATGTAAATTGTAAAGGAATAAATAATTTTTCGATTGTAATTATCGAATAGCAAATAAGCTCACGCTACCATTGCTTCTATTTTAAGATAGGTAGTCGTACAGAGAGCCTGCGTATTTCTCACAAATTCCCAAAATTTGAATGGTGTCAAACATACCGAAACTGAAAAAAACGAAACTTTACTTATGGAATTTAACTTAATGAAAAGATTTCTTACATGCCGAAACCCTGAATGAAACATGCATTTTTCTGACGCCTGAAAAACCTCTCATTTACAATCGCAGCATGTTTTCACGTTCAAGATAAAAGGAAGAACCAACGTAAAAGGATGTATTTATATTAAAAAGCAAACCTCTCAGAATGCAATGATTCTATTTTCAGGGTGTGACGATAAAGAGGAAAATGTAAAAATTTTGGGAACATCATTTTTCGGAAAATGGGAATTTCGGACAAATACTATAACCCAAAAATGTATAGTGAGCTCGACGATAATGTTAGACAAAGTCCGTACATAGAAGCGAAGCAAAACGGTCTCGCATTCCAACGTCCTGTAGGATAGAACACGGTAGGTGCGGCGGATTCGAGCATTCGAGAATACTTAATAGGCCTTCAGCTCGAAACACAGACTCAGCAAGAAGTTGAGTGGGGCAGAATTGAGTACTGAAAATCTGTTAAGGTTTGAAGAAGGAATGTCGCTGTGGAAGGTAGGAGGGACTTCAGAGCACCGAAATGTGAGTTTGGCCAATGTAAGTGCGTCCAGAAAAATTTATTTGATGTATTGGTTGGTTGATATGTTGATATTAGTCACCGTGATTGGTTTTGAGGGGAATTAGGGCATGTACTAAGCATTTTGAGTCTGAACTTATTTTGAACTGACTGTGTGGCAA
>VOMN01043709.1:0-12186 GCA_014899125.1 Orchestia grillus
ACAGCCCATACCAGCGCCAGCACAGCTCACACAGCCCACACCAGCTCCCGTACAGCTCATACAGCCCACACCAGCGCCTGCACAGCTCACACAACCTACACCAGCTCCCGTTCAGCTCACATCAGTTCCCGTACAGCTCACACAGCCCACGCCAGTGCCTGCACAGCTCACACAGCCCACACCAGTGCCTGCATTGCTCACACAGCTTACACCATCTCCTGCACAACTCACACCTGCTCCTGCACAGCTCACACCTGCTCCTGTACAGCTCACACAGCCTACACCAGTGCCTGCACAGCTCACACAGCCCACACCAGTGCCTGTACAGCTTACACAGCTTATACCATCTCCTGCACAGCTCACACCTGCTCCTGTACAGTTCACACAGCCTACACCAGTGCCTGCACAGCTCACACAGCCCACACCAGTGCCTGCACAGCTCACACAGCTTACACCATCTCCTGCACAGCTCACAACTGCTCCTGTACAGCTCACACAGCCTACACCAGTGCCTGTACAGCTAGCTTTCACCGGTTACACATTGCCTACGTCAGTTACGAAAATTAATCTCGGTGGAGCATATTTAGATTTGATAAAGGAATGAATAAACGAAGAAAAATAAAACTTGGGAACATCGCAGCAAAAGAAGAGCCTTAACATAGGCAGGAAATAAAGTGACAAGCACTTAATGGAGGAGACTGCAAGAGAAGCACGCAGAGGCTGCATGGCCGTATCCCAGAGGAGCAGCAGCAGCGAGCGTTGAACCTGCAGGCGAGCTCCAGGCCGCTGGCTGTGGCAGGCAGCGTAGCACGCACACGGACGGACGCGGACTTGTTTAGGCCCGCACTTACGAACTGAGCAAGCACGAACTTTGTTACACTCGCACTTGATGTGACTTGACTTGATGAAGTCACGACTTGAGGGATGAGTTAGACTTGATGGGAAGCACGGCCCTCCATCGAAGTTTGTAAGAGGCAGTTTTTCTCGTGAATACGACGATAAACGAATTCATGTTCACATCGGATGATATGTTGAAAAGTCAGGAAATTACCAATCGGAGGATGAACTACTAATCAATTTTGGGTATTTTCTACTGAAATATAAGCAGTGATGATTGATATTAATGCAGTAGCTCATTCAGAAACAAAGACAGTTTGAAGTTTTCTCAGAAAATGCAATCACCCTAAAAAGTACCGTAACAGAAATTTCAAAACACTCTTTCGCGGACTGTTTGAACACGTTTATGCGAGTCAGGCAGAATAAGGAATTGAATACGAAAAACGAAAACTTGATACGTTCAACGGAAGGATAAATAGATTTGCACCACTGATGCTTCGAGAGACTCGCTAGCTCTACGTCACGCACCAGGTCAAGGCACACAGCCAGAATTCCTGGGCACTCACACCAACAACGCGTGCCCTTGAATGGGAGGCAGGAGACAACGCAGCCCACAGCAAAAGGAGCGTGCACACCGTTACCTATTGATTTGTTAACTTCGGTCATCTAATGTGGATCTGATACAAGCGTCGCTTCGAGGAGGGTCGCGAACATTTCACGTATATATCGTTTAGTTCAGAGTGCATCCTGGCTTGGCATGCATTTCCATGCCGTAGACTGAGGGTGAATCCTTGACAGAACTGAACTGGGCCCTCAATTTCGGTGTCATTGCCCTATCACTGAGCATGAATAGTACACGTGGCCAATAAGATAATATTCTAGTAGTATTGTACTCGGAGTTCTGAATCAACTCTGATAATTCTTAAAATGAACGTTTGATGACAACGCACTTGCGTTATATTTGACAAAATAATCAAGCCGTCTGATAAGAATGAGGCACAGCGGGACAGAAATACTAAATAAAAACAGCTAATCATAGCACCATAAAGCCTTCCAGCTCGGTATTTTTTTGACAAAACAAGTATGTACGTATGTATGTAAGGATGTATGTTTGTACGTACAATTAATAATTGTACAAAGAAATCCCTGATATATACACAGGAATTTTCAGTTCACCGTAAGATATAATCGTAAGCGAGTCACTGAACGGCCGAATGCCTCTCCAACAATGCCCCCTACGCTTCATAGGAAGACTTCACGCCCTAGCACGGCTCATTGTTGGCCACACGAGGGTGGCCAGTTGGTGTGAAGCAAGAACAATTTAGCGGCACGAGGCCGAGTTGATAAGTCGTTCGAGCAACCCCAGTCTTGCCTGTTTCCTCTTCCCTGAAAGTGCGTAATTAAGTCACGTGCCATGCTACATGAATTTGTGGGGGTAGAAAATCCGCATAAAATAAACATTTTGAAGGAACGGCGATGTGAGTAACTTGGCCAAGAGGCTTCTAGTAATAATAGCAAGCCCACGGCATACAAAGAATTAAAATTTCGAACAAATGATGTTCTCACAGAATTGATAATTGAATTTACTACTTTGCAGAGATTGACAACATAAATAGTTTATCAGAGAAGTCGGGTAATTAATCCTAAACAGTTTCAAAGAGGCGAGGGCAATCGTGATCCCCACGATGAAGACCTAGACTAGATTAAGCGAAGTCAGAGCATATACAGAATACCTATTGTACGTACATCGAGTAGGGCGGTCGGTCAGCAGCCTCATGACAGGAGCCGAGTAGATACTCTTTTCCAAATACGGGAGGAGTTTGATGAGCGGCTTGCCGCAGTTTGACATCACACGGTTGCAAAACGCGGAGAAGAAATTTAATATTAGCAGTAATAAGGATAGCAGCGCTTCAGTGACTCAGACTATTTCGCACAGAAAGGGATGGGACCACTCACTATGGACTTGGGAGAACGGGGAATGTATGCACAAGGTGTGCTCCCACACAAGATCCCAAGCACGAAGAAACAGCAAGTTAAGAAGGAAGAGGAAGAAAAGATAAAAAATCATCAGTAAAGAAGGCATAAAAATGGAAAGAAGCAAAGTAAGCACGAAAGACAGAAGTTTCGAAGTCCTAGCTATAGCTGAGGTAACCTAACAGTGCCTCCTTGAGAAGCCAGTCACTATAGCATAGGATGAACAATCCTAACTAACCTAACCCTATCGCCTATGGCCTAACCTATACCCCCTGAGGGGTCACACATACTCAGTAACGCATGTCAAACTAATACGCAGTTTGAATAAAAGATGGCGAAGAAGTTGGTGACGTTTGTCTTGTGTTCTATTCATGAAACAATTTCAGTTGAGTCAGAAAGCTTCTTACCATCGAACGTAAGTTCCTTGACGTTATCTAATATAGAGCTATTTAATCGAACAAAATTAACTAAGAGCAGCATGGGAAAGAATCGCTCACAGAAACACTAGTGCACACTCAAATCTAACAAGATTAATTGAGCCTTTAGAATAACAAAAAAAAAACACATTCTTCAAAACTCCGCACGTCAAAGATACCATGGCGTTAAGGATCTCTGATACATAAAGCTGGCGCACTAAAGCGTGCACATCAAGCGAAGAGAAATTCACCGGGATGCCATAACACAAATTCTTTACGGGAACAGAACGAGCTCAACTGCCCGAGCAAAGTTCATTAGCCGGAGAACAATGGCAGCCATTCCTGAAATAATTGAGAGAAAACTGAAACTGAGATCTCCAGCTTTATTCACTGAAATACTAATTGCAATGCACTCTCTACGAGTGGGCAAATTTCTTTTTCACTTCACGATGACGAGGATGAGAACAGAATGTTTATTATTGTTGTAACACATAGCTGCACAGAAAATTGTGCTGTCTCTTTAACCCACAAAAGGTTTACGCTAAAAGCGTAATTTAAACATTATACCCAAAATTTCAGTTTTTTCAAATTCAAAGTGAGCCCGTAAACCTTACAAACTACGAAAAATTGAAGAATTATTTTCATTCACGTTTTCGTCTGTTGTTGCGAGAGTCAACTGCACCATTGCTAACATCTTACTCACACTATTGAGTTTAACGTTGACGCCCCATCAAATAATTGAGTGGCTTAGGGGCTCATCCCTTTAACGGCGATATTGTTTAGGCGCTAGAACTACATTAAGCAGTGTACGAAAAACTAGCTGCAGCCGTATGAAACAGATCCATAAGGTTTTAGGGGGTGGTAAGCATTCAGAGGCAAGCAACATTCGGAACACCACCTCCATTATCTACTGCCTTGTGAGCGCACACTGCGGCCGTACGCACTGCCGCTACATTTCACATCAACTTGCTAGAGCTCACGCAGACGGCCATTCCGCATAAATAACTTCCACGACGCCAATGCGAAAACGACCTGCACCAAGAGTGCGTTCTGACTTTCTCGAATCTGGTAGACGACGGGTCTGGCGATTGAGAAGCCTAGCAGCACGTACGGACTCCAGCCACGGCGTACCTTGATTGTGAAACACGAATGGAGAATTTCATTAAGAACATAAGACTTGAACATGGAGTGCATGTGACCAGCTTAAAAGCTAACCACGATACAGCAGCGACACCAACGTCGAGGTTACCTGCTGCGGGCCGCAGCCACGCAAGGCGTTGCTTAATTCGCAACGCCGAGGACTTGCAAGTCGCTACCACATTGTGGCTTTCCGGTCTCAAGCAGTTATGAATGAAATGCTGAAGCATGTTCCCAAAACCGGTGTCGAGCGTGAAATATATACATGTACAAGCAGGGCGAACTTTCTCTGCGGTATTGTCAATTAAAAGCTGATAGCGCGCTAAATTAGAGCTGTTACTTTTTCACCGAGCCTTTCATGTTCAGACACAACTAAAAAGTAGCCAATTATGCAATTTAAGACTTTACGTCCACATGGCAGTGTAGCCAATAAGAAAGAAGAACAATCAGCTGACGCGAGAGCAAAACACGCATTACGAAACCTCAATAGAATGTTGAAAAGAGTTCAGAAGTTTATAGAACGGGATAACACCTCGGGTTACATGAAGGTGTTTGGGCCTTCATGCCCCGGCCACAATGAGGGGCCGCCGCTTAAACAATAATCGTGAAAATAATAAAAAATTGAAATGATACAACGATAGACATGTCAATCTAGAGTTGAAAGCCGTATAAAATTTCAAATAATATCAGTCCGAAATAATGTTAGAGACAATAAAACTATTATTAGAAGGTATAAGTAAGTATATAAGAACTTGAATATTTTCAATTTAGTCTAGAACACACGAGCGAGTCACCCACAACCTGATCACGGAAGTTTGTATACTCAATGGCATCACACGTTGTGAATATGATCAAAACTCAACAATGAGTGAAGTGGGATTATTTCCTACGACTCGCTAGATAGAACCTATAATTCATCACAGTTCCAGAGACGTAAGAGATTATACAGCACATCATGCGTGCAATTTACGAGAGAGAGAGAAGTACTTCAATCGGCGTAAGAAAAAATTAGAGCCTGTAATGCGCTCAGACCACACACTCACCAGCTGGTTGAGCTGATATTCCTGCTGCTTCCTCGCATTTTCTCGCTCGGCGGCTTCACTAACCAACGCAGCCTCTCTCCTGAGAATTTCCTCTTGGTCTTGCTGCAATCTGGCTGCCTCCTCACTAGCGATGCGCTCGGCCTCCCTGCCCAGCGAGTGCTGCCTGCTGTCCGGGGCATCACAGCTGCGCTCTACCTCGAGCGTAGCATTGTGGGCGTACAGAGTGGAGCCGTCATCGTAGTCGACGGCTTGCGGAGATGGTACAACCTTGAGCTCAGCTTTCCTAAACGCGATGTTCTCGACGCTGCGTCTCATGCGCTCCTGTTCCTCCATCCAGACCTGTTCCTTAGTCCCGATCTCGCGCATCTCGTGCGTACTGCGCCGGTCCGAGTCCACGAAGTCAATGCCTCGGTCTCTTCTCGAGAAGTAACCATCATCTTCATCGTCGTCCATGCTCTCAATATTATCGAGTCTCTCCAAAGTTTTGGCTTTCTCCAATTTTCCAAGTTTCAATCCCCCGTCTCTGTGCCTTTCCTTTTGCATGGCCATTACTTTTTCCATATCTTCGATAGTTTGCATCTGAATGCCATGATCGTAGGATCTTAGTTCTTCGTGACTTTTGTACAGCTTAGCTTTCTTTTCGTGACTTAAGTTGCTCTTTTCACTTTTTTTCGATTTCTTATCCTTCTTTTTGTTTTCCTTCGCTTTTTCCGACCTTTTACTTTTATTTTTGGCATTTTTATTCTTCGAGTATTTACCTTTAGAGCTCCCAGAACAAGAATCATTAATTGATTCATTTGTCACCCAGTACGTTGGCAGCGCGTTAAATTGCGAGCTTTGATCATTCTCTCCAGGAGGAGGGGAGCTGAGGATATTCACGCTGTCTTGCTTTCGATCCACAACAGATACGGGCGCGTTATCGTTCAAGTTATTTCTGCTATGATATCTCACATCGACCGCCGACGAGCTAACGTGAGTTTTGCCTGGCTTCTGATGGAGAGGATGAACTTGGCTCATCCTATCGTTAGTCCTAGGAGGATTTCTAGACGACACGTCAAAGGTTGAGCTATATCGCTGCTGATTGTTGTACCCCGGAAGACTGGTTTCGATGTACCTACCGCCAGGTCTGTCATCACTGAGCAATTGTGGAGGGAAATTGTGCTGGTCCCAGTACACGGAGTGAGGTCTAGTGTTGTGCCCCACAGGCTTCGAGGGGTGCTGAAAGTGCGGCATTAGGTGTGGGGGAATGTTGTGCATGTACGGAGGCATGTTGTGCAACGGAGAACTAAACTGACTGCCGTTACGGTGAGGTCGTTTCTCTAATGGGTTGTTCAAATCATTTTGCGAGGAAGTGCGACCAAATGATGACCCGGATTTGCCGCTATGACTATTGGACGGAGAGGGACCGCTTCGTTTGGGCCCGTGGTAATTCACGCCAGGAGGTTGCCGCAGGAATTCTCGGGGTTCTCGAGGGTGAATGTTGGTCACCTTTGCTTCAGGGACCTCATTCTGAGGGCGACTTTTGCCCCACGAAAAGAAACCGCGACTTGGCATCTTTTAGATCATATATTAAGCCAAAATCAAGGGAGATTATTTACAAAAGCGAAGCTAAGCGACACTTCTTAGCACACAAACTCTATGTTGCAACAGTTTTTTTCAGTGAAAACTCGATGGTGAAGACGGTTTATGTAGCCATATTCTGCTGAGAATGACGTTTCTCGAACACATGAGACTAATTCACAGAGCTTATAATAACAAACACGTACCACAACACGATACTAGAAATCACAACACAACGAACTAGGCGTAATTTCACAAGGGCTACCACAACGAAGGAGGGACATCATGAACGAGTCATTTGGACGCTGGAGCGAGAAGCTCGAGAGCAGCCAGGAGCCTGACACAGCACGACGTAGGGGCAGCGCACGCCTCACTGGCGCTCACTCACATTCCAGCGAAGGTGATCGGGGGCACTGCGCCAAAGGTCACCCGCCACTCGTTAGCCCTCATGTGCACATTCCCGCGGTCGCACGCGGCGGAAATGCGAACTGCAATGAACACAATTTAATGGCCTCGGTGCGACCTGCTTGCAACACTCGCCTACTTCACGCAACCTTTGTGTAAGAAAGATACACCCAACTCGCCAGAAAACAGAACGCTTATATCACTGGAATAGAACAACACGAATACATAGTCTTGAGAAGGAATCCTACAAGATCACGACTTGTATCGGAAGATCCGCGTAGCACCTTTTAGGTTCAACTTCTCCGTACACTAGCGAGCTAGCACACGTCTTCTTATAGAGCAGATTTGGGATGAGCTCCCATCGTAGGGAGAACGCGAGAGCAGCGCTGGATGTGAGGTCCGGGGCGCAGGGGCAGGCACAAGAAGAGAAAGCATCAAGGTATGCGAACACTGAAATGGCAGCGTAGCAGCTCGACAGGGAGGTAACAACCACAGCTCACACACACGAAAAAAGGAGCGGAGTGAGGTCACCCACCAGCACCTCGACAGCTCCGCATCACACAACTATGAGGAGCGCCCACTTTCACGACACTGCCTCACACACTTGCGTAGAGCTCGGCGTGCGTTACCAGCCACCACAAGCTATACTGTCGCACCGAGGTAGGCTCAAATGGTCAGGTAGAGCGCGTTGGCCACCCAAATGAAGCGCACCGTCAGACACACACACAAGGCAACACCACTCGCGGGACGAGGCGAGCGGAGACTGAGTGAGTGCTGAGGCGGAGAGCAGGTACGGAGCTCCAGACTTGTTCCTCTGGATTGTCGGTGTGCCTGCGCTGCTGCTGCTGCGCTGTTGGTCTTGTTGCTGCGGCTGAGCAGGTGTGTCTCACGACCGGGGGAATGGATATGTGGAGGGCGGCTTTACAACCTTTACACTCTATCCTGTCGGAGCGTGTGGTGCGCACACAGCGATATTAAGGGGTAGAGTGGTACACAAGGAGGAGAAATGTGGTACACAACTCCTCCTTGGGAGGAGTCGAGGGAATGTCGAGGGAATGACAGTGTGGTACACAGGGGGAGTGGCTGTGTGACGCACAGGTAGTCACAGTACACAGGGCGCTGTGTCGCACAAAGAACAGCGCACCACCAAGTCTACATGCAGTGCAGTCCTTCGCTCGAGCACAAAAATCTAACGACATCCTACAGGAAATTCAGCTAAAATACCGGACATTCATTGCAGACATTCAGTACACGTGGGGACGCAGTGTAGCACCCCGAGTCCTACAAAGTATGTCCAGACACTCGGTGCACTTGCTACACAGTTAATACCCCCAGGTTGTACGCTGGAGCTCACTGCAACACAATAAAGGGGCCCGACACACTCACAGGGGTATTAGATACAGGCTGTTCGAGACAAATTCAACAGTTTCTTGAAGAAAAAGAATTTAGCGATGCCAAAAATATATATATATTGATAAGAAATATTACTAGTATGTTTCAATGACATAAACATATTTCACAAATCAAAAACTACCGTTAGCTTCGATCACACCCTCGATCCGGCTCCGGAAACTAGAGGAAACTGATTTTACCATTTCGCTAGAAAGAGTCTCAAAAACTGCCTCAATTCTGTCGATCAGCTGGGCTTTTGTATTACTAGCACGACGATTGGTATCATTGCCGACCGCTACACGTGTCCATTGGGTTCAGATCCGGGAAGTTAGAAGACAAAACATTGGGATTGAAAAAATCGTACAAATTTTCCGACCACCATTTCCGACTATAGCAAGCGGTGTGTGAGGGAGCTCAATCCTGCTGCTAATAGATGGTCTACCATTGATAACCCTCGTTATCCAGGGCCTCACTAGTGTTTGGCAAGTCCACGTAACCACACGAATGGAGCCTGAGACCCTCTTTGAAAAAATACGGAGGCAGCAAATTACCCTCACTGGAAACGCATCCGAAAATCATCACATGCAGAGAAAATTTAGTTCGCAGGCCACGAGATGTATCCTATGGACTGTAAGCGAGCCGAAGGTTTTTGCACCGTCCAAGGAACAGCATCCATAATTTCATTTTTTTATGAAAGGCACCGAACATGATACAGGTTATCCTCCTCCAATTTCCAGGTAGTTTCCACTCGTCCGTTCTCGCTGCCATAAAGTACATGAATGAACTACAAACAAGTTTAAAACGACGAATAGTATGAAAATATATGTCCAACACCTCAGAAAAAAATAAAGAATTGAATTCCTGTCACATTTATCTCGAACACCCATTACACAGCCACACCTTCATTAGAACGCTCGCTAAGAAGACCACCAACAGCAGCACTCTAGATGCCTCGCAGCAGAGATACTCGTACACGAGCAATAAATGTTCTACGCGAGCAATGAATGTTCTATGCGAGCAATGAATGTTGTATGCGAGCAATGAATGTTGTATGAGAGCAATGAATGTTGTACGCGAACAATGCCGAACAAAGCTACAAGAGACGACACGGAAGTGGTCGCCGCGCGCTGTACCTGCACCACAGATGTCCTCTCATCAACAGGCACCACGGGCGTGTGAGGCACGAGATAGAGCAACTAATTACTTCCGCCATAATACATTCATACATGAAGCTGGACGGTCAGCGAAGTAAGAAGTACTTTTCAATTAAAACACAGTCATTTTCTTTTTTAAATTAAACACGTTTAAAATACAATGAGACGCACAATATAAGCAGCACAGCACTACAGTGGTAGTAGTAATGCAGAAGTAAAGTCGGGTAATAGTGAGATACCTATCAAAGCTTGTATTCGAAGCACACGTCACTCAATGGATGTAAATTCCACTTCCCAACATTTCACGCATGAACCTAAACTTTGAAGTTGGTCGGACCAGCGAACAGGTCAGCCCAATAATTAAAACAACACACTAATTACTGTAAGCCACACCGCGTCACATGGCACCCAGGGAGCAGGTAGGGTCCAGTGCTATTCAGACAACAACGCATCAATTACTGTGAGTCACACGAAACGAGCTACGGCAGGTGTAGTGGCAGCAGGGCACACCTGTCCACCGGATGCAGACCACACAGAGCAAGCAGTACGAACCGATATATTCGTGCAAAAATAATGACATCGGGCTCGTTTGCAAGGCAGAGCATCTGTGCACCTAACAGCTGCAGGCCGAGGACGTGGTGGAGTGCTACTTTATAGTTCATAGTCTCTTTAGTCCTGTGATGACGCATGTAATGTTCTGTTGAGAAACTTCTGTTCCGTCGTACATAGTTTTCAGGCGACATGCTAGGGCTAGGGCATACGACGGAGGCGCAGTCGGATGCACCGCGACTCGACTGTTGGGGCTGTAGGGGACGAATGTAACTTAGCTAGGCGAGGTAGAGCAGCACGGTGCGGGGAGGCATAACAGCACGGTGCGGGGAGGTAGAGCAGCACGGTGCGGGGAGGTNCACGGTGCGGCGAGGTAGAGCAGTACGGTGCGGCGAGGTAGAGCAGCATGGTGCGGGGAGGTAGAGCAGTATGGGACACAGCTACATTACAGCCGTGACCCCTGCACGAGCTACAGAACAGGAGCACGGCCCGTTAGTGCTGAATAGAATGCAATTCAGGTGCGGGTCAATAAAATTGACCCCAAAGGATGGCGCGCCGAGGACAACGGCATTGCAGCGAGTACCACAGGATGCGGCGTCAGGCAGGCACGCTCTCCACCGACGCTCCAACTGCACCAGCCATCGCGGGCTTCAATGCCATCAGTGCCAGCGTCACTTGTTACAGGTGCGCTGCCCCGTTGCTGGTAGTCCCTACAGACGTTATACTATCACATGCTCTGCTAACACAGACCTCAGGTAGCTCGTGTAAACATCTTAAGAGATCTTCAGAGCGATAGAGCAGTTTTGCCAAAGCGAGCTGCCAGTATTTCCTCATACCCAAGAATCGCCACTCAAGCGGCAATCGATCCCACTCCAATATCAGCCGATAATTGGGAGCTACAAGCTAGCGAACTTTGGTCGACGCTTTTTGTCTCCGTCTGTAAACGAACGAAACACTCTTCATTTCGAGCTGTTTTCCATGAAACGGTCAGAGGGCCAAACGGTGTGAAACACTTAAATAGTGTGTTACTGATGATACTTGCTCAAGAGGTTCCAAAAAATTGCTTCGCTTAGCTCGCTATGATCAGCACCGCTTTTCGTGCTCCAAGTCTCTTCTGAGCCAATGCTGAGCCATAAAGGTGGTTGCATACGCCACCTAAGAATTTCAAGTTGTCCTGAAGCGCAATTCACTTGAGTGCATTCACCTGGAGGACGGTGACAAATATCACCGGAATCCAACTCGAAATAAGTCCAGAAATCGTACGAAACTGGACAACACCAAGTATGAGGAGGGACTTCGAAACAAACCTTCGCAAAAATCAACTGCTTCCAGAATGTAAATGCGCACCAAAATGAATTTTCATGCATTAAGAAGCCTCACTACGAATATTGACACGCTTCCTGCGACGGGACTCACGAGTGGGTTAATTTAATCCAAGAAATATGGCATAACAGCAGAGAAAACGATAAAGGAGTCGCTAAATGATTCATCGTACGCTCGGGAAGCATCACAAGAGGCAAGAGAGGTGTTCACGGGGCACGCCTCTACAATGGACCGAGGCACTCGCTCGTTGCTTCATTTCGTGTGATTTTCGGGTGTCGACAGCGATCTGAGCACTTGGAGCGGCAGGACGGAGCTGCCACTCACGACGGCGTTTAAAGGCCCTGCCTCTGACGCAACACAACTGTGTGCCGCCTCTGTCGTTTTCTTGTGAGCAGC
>VOMN01043712.1:0-68634 GCA_014899125.1 Orchestia grillus
AGAAGAGGGGGTGCATGAATATTTTAATCGTCAATCTCTTGACGAAAAAAGGGAAGGAATAATTTGCCAACGCTGGGCATGAAAAATCAAGCAGCTAAATTTTGAGTTGTAACCACACCCGATATCGTACAGCCTGCAATGCGCCAAACGCCTCCTCAGAACACCGAGTCTGATTTCATGCGTCTTGTCAAGGCAGGTGCAGTCACTGAAAAAAACATAAAGTTGAAGGAAAATTTTGCAATTTTGTGGGTAATGTGAAGCGGAGAGAGATCTTGGCTTGGGGAGTCACCGAGGCGCCTTATCACGAAAGTTCAAGGGGAATGTGGGGACGCATATGCATCACCCATCGTCCCTGGCTGCTCTGAGAAATTTTTCTGAGGACCTTTGCGCAGTTTTCCGTTTTGGGGTTGAGCGTTGAGTTTTATTTTATCGTAAATTAACTAGCACCTCTGAGGCACCCCACGTCCTAATGGAGCGCAGACTGCTTGACGTACGCGAAAGTTTGGGAGGGAACTCGCGCTCTTTATAGGATTTATGAACATATATGTGGAACGTAAATTCAATAAGGAAGTTAACTTTACATATCTAATATTGATTTGTTTTCTAGATTCCATGGACGTGAAAACACTCGACTTTCATCGACATCCAATGCTTACGGAAGTTTTCACTTCGCTTTATTTCCTGCGCTATTAAGAATTCGACAAGAAGTGGTCGTGTTCTTAACATTGCCGTGAAAATATAATCAGCGTCTGCCTTGTTTGTTATATTACTCGGGATAAAATTATGAGCCTAATGTTCAAATTCTCGGAACTCTAGTGCAGCTACATCCACTGAAAAATAAACCAAAAGTTAACAAGAAAAAGAATTCCAAGAAAACTTTTGCCGTTCGTCAGTCGCTTCGCCAAACGGTGGGACTAAACTAATCGTAGCTCCCTTTCTTGTACCGTTGTCCTGCCCTCAGCACACTGCACACGTCCCGTAATGTTCAGTAAGTATTGTCTTGTATAATTCCTCATACTAAAGCCTGCTCAAATCTATAGTGGAAAGGAATTTTTTCGTCCTTGATTGTTTTTATCAATTTCTAATTATTTTGATTGGTATATCTTGCAAAACACTTTTCATGTCCCCTCACTTGCAACTCCGCTCGAACTCACAAGAATTTATTGTCATTTTACAGCGCAGGAATTTTAATAAGAATTTATACTTCCTCGGATTTCACTTGAATGTACGGCTATAACACAAGACCAAATTTAACAAATTCCATAACATGTGAGACTGACTGAGTTGATTATTTTTGCATCGAGTTTTAAAGTGAAGTCGGTCTAGAGGAAAAGCTCTGATATACGTGTTTTTTTAATTTGGTTGGCACTGAGCTTCTTTTACGATACTGTATCTTAAAAAACTAGGGAAACCCATACAGTCAAAAATGACGGTAAATTTCATGTTAAATATTGTAATTTTCTGTAACACTAGTGATACGGACTGCCCCCTCTGACTCAGTCTCGCTAATTAGGAATAATGACCTGGGAAAATGGACTCGTGACTTTTCTCTTATCTAATTCTTTCATGGCGTATATGAATGGTTAAATACAAAAATATCCACAGTTTATTTCACAAAAAAGTGTTTGGATATTCAAATATTTTTTACTCATTAAGTATCAATAGTAGGTACTTAAACTTAGTCTCATTTTAAAGCATAAAATGTTTACTTTTTCCAATTAAGTTATTTCTTCAGTCATAATATTAGTTTAGGAACTGTTGTGCAAAAAAGAAGGTTACGTTCTCACCCATTGCTCGAGTGGGTTTTTAAAAGCGTGGTCATTAACTTCATTTGGTTGAATAGATCCGAACATCAAACAGCTAAAAAATAAAGAACATGCATTTTTTAATAGGAAAGTATTTATTTACAATAACAACAAAATTTTCAATTCCAGCCCCTATAACTTCATTTATTTCAACCAATGGCCACCGCGCTTGCGAGACACTTCTGGCATCTGTTTGGTCCGCATCGATTTATGAATCATTCCACGGTTGTCTTTTAAGCTCGTTAACATTGTGGATGCTACGCTCTCGTAAATCTTGCAAGTCAATTGGAGGTGTTTTATAACGTTCATTTCTCAGCCAAGCTTTGTGCCTACATTTGAGCAAAGAAACTCAAGAGGGTTGACGCATTCCACGCAACAACAACATCAACGATAATGTTAAAAAATTCAACAAGCATAATTTTCAAAAATTAGGAAGAATATTCTATCAAAAGTCAAGCACTGGGATAGCGTTACAAAATTTCAAAACTTTAAAGTGCTAATGCTTCCCTGATGCAGCTGCCGCCCAGCGTGGTAACCGGTCACTTGCAACTTTACTGATTTGGGGGGCGAGAACAGTGGGATTTTTGCAGGAACTAAGCTTCATTGTCATTGAAGATTTCTCCTGAATACTAAGTCTTCCACACTACTAAATGATGCATCATTAAAAAATATAGCCATTCATAATCGCTTAGATCAGACCTAATATCACTGACGTAGTCATTGTTTCTTTAAATTCGATAGATGTTCGGTTATGCATACTAAAGAACGTTGAGCCATCACACTCACGAGTGGGTCTCAATCCGAGTTGTGTGAATAACCATACGACATCGAAGGCATAAATTCTCAAAATCTATGCTTTGCAATAATAAATCTACTTTATAAAAATATTTGTTCATTTTTTGTACTCCACCGTAAATTTATCAGTGAAAGAATTAGGAAAAAAATTACGGATCCAGATTTTTGGGTGTGACTTCCTATCAGCGAAACTGTTCAGAGAAGGCATTTATTTCTGTATCAGAGGCACAGAAAATCACGTTATTTCACATGAGATTGACCGTCATTTTTGACCGTATGGGGGCGCTGTAGTTAGTGTATAATCCTTTTGCTTCTGATGCAATTCGTAACATATACCGGCATCGCTTTGGTAGATTGCACCATTTCATGTGAGTTTGTCTTAAGTGTAGTTCATATATACTGATAGAAATAATGTATATTGCTATATCATATAATGTACATGTACTGTACATAGATGAGATTCTTGATACTCGTATATTATGCACTGATCATGCACACTGCTTGTGAGGCATCAGGCTTTAGTCACAACGCATTTCATTATGACTGTGAAGCTCATGAATCATAACACACTTGATTACCATTGTAATACTTTTGTGTCCTAGCATACTTAATTATGACGGTGATGCTCGTGTGTCATAACACACTTACTGTGACGGTGACGCTTCGACTGTATTTGTGAGAGCTTTGGAGGGCGCTTGTGTTACACTCTGAACGAATTGCTGCACACATGAAAAAGCTCTGTGAACATACGTCGATGATTGCGTTCCAATCGTTCTCAAAATTTTAGGCATCATGTGCCACATTTGTGAACAAAATCCTTGGTCAGCCACTATGCAATATTGTAATGTGATCAAAATAGCATGGCGGATTTACGTATTTGCAGATAAATAAAATATCAAAATACAGTGAAGAAAAGCGAAGAGAACATTTCATGACAATTTTCAATTTAGGATTCACTTAATAAATTTTATCTTTATCAAACTCCCTGCAAATGCAACACAGATTCCAACAGTTGGGAAACTCAAAATTTGACAACACTGACGCCTGCACTCTTGAGGAGGCGAAGATTTCATGACTGACTCAGTCGCTGGTGACCCTAGTTTGACAGGAGCGTCTTCTTTCCTACGACTTCTGGGAGTGCCGCAAATGAAACCTCAAGTTAAAAATTGTTGGTCTTAATACTCCTACATGATATGTTCCAGCCTCACTACGTACCCGCCCGAGAAAGGCAGCGAGTATTCCAAGGCCTGGCCTTGCAAAGCACATTCCTGATGAAGAAACATAAACCTCACACAGATGTGTATTGGGTACGAGTTTGACTAGCTTTACAGGACTTACAGGACTCGCACAAGCGTATTGGGTACGAGTATGACTAGTTTTATAGGACTCGTACAGATGCCCGGCCGCTCGTAAAGGCGTCCATAAACACAAGCGCCCTCTAATTACGCGCTCGTACGGGCCGCTCCAGTTCAGGCATCACTTGTCTCTCATTTAAAAGCCATTCAAAGACTTTTGACTTCTTTAATAGGTCACAAACGCCTGGGATAGTTTCTGCATCTACTCATCGCGTTCCTATGTAGTTGCGTATGAAATGCATGCATTCAAAGTCACATTCATTGGGTGACCGTATTTTTTCGCCACATTCTTACGAGTTGTATTTCTAATCACAACGACTGCAAAAGAGGCACGTGGCAGTCTGTGGTTACCGTTTGATGGCAGGCATCTGGTCGGTGTGTTGAGCAACGATCCCGACAGATCTCAAGTCGTATTTACTCAAATTTGAACTTTGAACATATATTTTTTGGGGAGGGATTTAACTCTGATTTTTTTAACGTTTCTATTAATAAAATGTATTCATGTTATCTTGAAAGTTTCGAGGCTGTAGGCATAAAAAGTTAGTGTATCAGATCAATTGATTTGATGAAGAATATTTGCATCTGTTTCATGTTTGCATCCATTAAAGGGATTTCCTGCCTCTACGTCTTGTGAAACATGTATGCATACTGAGTACTTTTCATCATAATAAATTTTTGTAAATATGGTTATGCGTCTTTGATAAAAAATGTTATGATTCTATGCTCCTATTTCGATAACATGTTAACCTAATCATGGAAAATTCATAAAGTATTGCAGTAAATAAAACCTTCATCGAGACATTTGGACTTTTACATTGTTTCACAAAAAGTTAGGACATAACACCAGATAGCCAGTAACAAAATTATTTCAATCTCGGAGAAGTCCTGAGGTACATATGATCCGCGCCAGCTCTCACTGCCAGTACAGATCGCTCCGCACCATAAGGCACTGTGCTGTGGTCGAAAATCTACAATTCCTGAGATATATCGTACTTATTTTCCCTTCATTGGAGGACGGTTTTCCCCGGTGCGGTATTGAAAAGTCATGTCGTAAAGATTTGTGGAAGTATTTCTAATAAAGTCAAGTTGAAGATATACTTTACTATTTTTCCCTGTGTGAGAAGCTCGATACACTCTCGGCCGCAAGCCGCTAGCAAGATAGTACTACTTTTGAGAATACCAAGAAACACAAGAGTTCCTGATTCTAAAATAATTATGTAGAAACTCTCAGCACCCTACTTCATTTCTTGCTAACCTTTTCACTAGCCATAAGAAAAAGATAACCGAGAAACGTATTCTCTTTTAATTATCAATGAAAACGTGGTATAGCCAAACGCTATTGTATGAGTGTGAGTTACGCAAAATGCTACACAGGCTCGAGTAACTTTCAAAATTGTCGGCTTTACTTTTAGCATTTCATTTAATTTTGAAGCAATTGTTGGAAATCACGAGCTAAAGTGGTCTAAAGTTTTAGATTGTAACGCCTAATTTCACAATATGGTTAAAGAATTTGTGTAGTCAACCTTAAGCGACACCTGCCCACTTTTCAGACAGCGTCATCCGATTGCGAGCAATCATACGGGCGAATTCGAGGCCATAATGACCTATACCTCCAGTCACTGTCTCTGTTTCCTGAGCAAATTTGAAAGCATAGTTTATGGTATGGCTGACAGGACCTAACTCGCCTCTTGCGGTTAAGTCGTCCACTTTAGCCCCGTGCCCAGCAAACACGGCTTGCGTTGGTCCTGCAAACAACCGCAATGCGGCGGTCGTTAAAACCGCCATCGTCGAAATGTACACCAGCGACCCCTGGTCGTCGGTCAACAAGGCAACAGGCAAGGGAATTCGATCTTGTTTTTGCACCTTTATTGGAGATCGTCATCGACCGGGGTTTTGTGTATTCATAATACGATCACCATCTGCGTCCCTTTAATTTCATTCATGGGACGAGATTGTTGACAAAGGTTGGGAATTTATGCCCATGAATGTTTCTTGGTTGAATATTGCAGATCGATAGTAATACACTCTTGATTAATAACAGTTGACATTCAGCGATATTTTAAGGGTGGTTTTGGTCGCACTGACATTTTAAATTGTGAATCTCTTCCACAAATTGTGAATCTCTACCCATTTATGTATATTATGCACTTTTCATGAACAGACACTAAATTAGCTTTAAAACTGTATTACGATCCTTCTTCTGAGTTATTCGCAAGTTTGACACGTTTAGGATGTGCCAAGAATGATATACTAAAAATAAGTCTACGGAAATTCAACCGAAGTTATAACTTACTCTGTGTTAATATTAATGCTACAATACACTAAGAAAAAATACAAATAAAAATAAATTATATGAACAAACACACTATATCAAATACAGCTCATTGTCGCTAGAGTAGCTTGTAACACTGTCAATTCTATCAAAAAAGAGAAACATTCTCTAAAAAAGAAAACGTAGACCTATTTTGTTTATGGGTTTTCGCTAGTTAGGAGTCATTAGCTTGGCACAATCAAGTGAATAAAGAGGAAAAACTGTGACCAAGTGAGTGAGGAATGTTGTTTTGAGCATAGACCCTCTACCAAGAGGCCATAACTCAGACGCTCCCGAGTAATGACAGCAGCGCTCCTGAAGCGGGAGAACTGTGATGCCTCTCTTTCTTTAGATATATAAAATGTATTCCTCTTGTGAAGGTTGCTTTTCTATGAAGGTCAGGATATAATATTTCTCAGTATATCCGTTGAAAGCAGTTTTTAAAATATTATTCCTTCAATAACGAAAGCTATAAGACTTTTTCACATACAAGTAGCTGAAATGAGCTGTTGTGTTAATATCTCCCTAATTCAGGGTATTCATCAATGAATTTCCGTTTATTTTTTGGCGTATTTCCTTTCTACCATAGGAGAGTTTTCCTGAAAGTAGCACCGCTGCATCAGGGTTTGTTTGCAAAAATACACCGGTACAATTTCCCCAATGTAACTGATTCGAAGAAGAAGAGCTCTTCTACGAAAGGGAAACACAGAGATAAAGCTGCTGTGAAGAAACTTAACAATCACTGTAGAATATCTCGAAAAAAGTAGAAACACATCAGTTGAACCAGTATGAAAAAACAGAAGCACCGGGTTCTAGTTGGTCTAAGAAACAGAACGACCAAGGTGGAGTTTCTCTGAAGAAGCAGAACCACAGCTGTGAAGTTAGTGTGATGAACTGAAGTACTGCCGTGAAGCTGCTCTCAAGAAACAGAACTACCACACTAGAGTTTCTCTGAGGGCGCTTCTGAGAGGAGACATTTAGACGCAGATGGAAGGCCATCTAGACCCAGCGGGAGGTAGAATGAGTCGGCGTTCTTCAGAAACCTTACGGAATTGATTCTCTTGCGAGTGTGGTTTGAACCGATATGATCCTGACACTAGATTACTTTTACTGTTATCAGGCAGTTGATTTTATGTGTCAATGTCGGTGCTATATCAGTGTTGAAACCCTTATCTTATTCATTGCTGAATGTTTAGAAACAATCATAAGTGATTGGTTGGACAGATGTTCTCACACGGTTTTGGCTGTTAATCCTAGCTTTACATACATTGAATAGTTGGTTCTCTGTATTATTGAAGTGTTGACTCACTATAAGTGTAAAATTCTTAATCATATGCTCGAATAAAAATGTTGTGTATTTCACATAATTGAGCTTTTAATTTTATTTTCATATTCACCGTAGATCATATTCTAGTGTTGAACGGTTCTCGACTTTAATATTACATAAATGCTAACCATTCTACGATTTAAAATTAATTCAGTATTAATCCATCGGGTCTTTCAACTTTTATAATTTAATCTTCGAGTTTGTTATCAGCTATTCCAAGTTGTCAGACGTTGCCTGTGCACTAACTCGACGTTGTATTTCCAACCAGTGAAAATATATACGTCAGACTCACCAAAATGGAGTCCACTAAACTGCATTTGCTTCTGAAATGACTCACAGTTTTTTGTTTAAGGGAAATCATAGATGAAAATAGACTAAATATCGAAGAGAAACTTCGCTTGTGTCCATTTCTGTGAATGCCTGATGTTACATTTTCAGTGAGCAAGAGAATAGCAGCCATCAAGCAATGGGAAAACAAGTTTTTTTATTACATATATACAACATTTAAAACAAATCACTTTCTACAAAGCGAGCGTTCAAATTTCCTGCATTTTGTTCAGCTGTAGAGAACATACTCGTAGAATGTACAGAAGGTATCATATAGTAGTGAGAAAACAGGAAACAGAAATGTACACATTCCCTTGCTTGAGGTGACCACAATTATATTTAAGCAAAAAACGATTCATTCAGAACATTCTGAGTGACATAATGGACTCGCTCACCCATAGAATTCCAAATCTGAAATAAATCGCAGGTAAGTAGCCTAAAAAGTTTTCAAGCGTTGGATTTCAGTATTTATATTGAATTAAATATTTTCATCCAGTATTCCCCCACTGAAGGTAGACCCCTCGTCTTCACACCAGCAAGACCGTCCGCCTCTCACTGGGTCATCTGTCACACCGCTGTAGATCTGCTGTTGCTTCTGTCATAGAATTTTATGATCATGAGAAAATTACCTACAAGGTCAACCTTTGCACTAATTTCACCAAGTGAGTGATAAAATCAAAATAAATAGCGAAAACGAAATCGATACAGACACTGATTGAATCAGCTGACTCTACGTTGAGAGTATCGAGGCGTGCGTGAGTGAATAGAGTTATTGCATAAACGAAGGTTACGTTTCCTGGTCTACTTTGCCACCAGATGCTAGATGTCTCAAAGCTTCAATGAGAATAAGCAAAACTCCCTACGTTCATCAAATCCATTGTGATCTTAAAATAACCAAGGCTTAAAAAAATCGAGAACTTAGAATTCAAAATTTTTAACCCGAGAATTTTGAAGCCAGAGTCACAAAACTTGAAAAGAACGCCAAATATTGCCTTCCGTTCCGTCCGAGCCACGGGCACGAGCCACCACTGATACTCTGCCTCGGTGCGCTCGTACTACGCGACGAAGATGAGATTCGGATCCGGAACCAATCAACGAGCGGCTTACGGAGTCAGTCGGGGGATTGCAGCTCAGGTGGTCAGATTGAAGCAATCAGTCTGCGGGACGAACGAATTCTGTTTCGGGTCCTGCGGGGCCTTCATGAGCATTGCGATCGGCCCTCGAAATGGGGCGCAGAAAGTGGAGAAAAGCTCATTTCTGAAGTCTATGAGAAAAGATAGGTTCTGCGCCATCTATGGCAAAACTGGAAGGAAATTTGTCATGTCAGAGGAATAAAAAGTGAGCAGTGAAACGAGGGAAAGAAAAGAATCTGAAAATAATGAAGAGGAGGAATTGGGGGACAGCCGGGAAAAATGAGTCTCCGTCCGTGGAAAATTAGAACTTCATTATATTTGAAATGTTCCTGCATTCGTGATGCTGAAAGAATGAGGAGATGAAGAAATCAAATTATTAAATTACGATAAAGAATGACGCTAATGTATGATAATTATGAGACAGAAGAATCAAGTGCAATAGAAGCATATTTATTTGAATTCATGAGAAAGAAATTTATTTTGATTAATAAATTTACTAGTGAGCTGAAAAATGGCATGCAGGGCGAAGAATCATCAGAATAGAAGAAAAGAAAAAGGAATATATCTTCAAAGTGCATCGCGAAGTATATCGCACCGAGTAAAAAGGTGCTTATGTAGTTAGATGCAATATAAAAACCATTCGCTATTAACACATCATGTGTAAATGACACTCTGTAATGATACATGACTATAAAAATTCTTATGGCTTGAACCAGGGAACAAGACGTGTGATGAACTTGTTTCAGAAAAAATGAGGTAGAATTAATGCCCCTAAAGAAATCTACACTGATAACAAAAATGCATCCAAGCAATGTTGTGCCCTTACAGAAACAGGTTTAGGCCGAAAAGAAACAAATCCTGGCGAGGAACCATGGCCTTCTTACGAGAATGAGGATTTGCATTCTTCAGATGAAATATAATAAAATATCACGATCTGAATAAAATTCGAAATTTGTCCATCACTTTTAGTTGAACGTTGAAATACTGTCCTGGTCCTCTCGTTTCTACATGCAATTTTGGTTTAAAGATATGACTTTACTAAGAAAGGTTGAATAATTACATGATTTGCAATTTGAACTTAATTCTGTTTCCTTAATATGGCGGTGATATTTATACTTTGAATGGCAATCGCTCACAAGTACTGAGAAAATTTCTGATAGTTCAGAGAAAGCGAAAAAAAAAGTTTGTAATTCATGATGAGGGAACCCTTTTACAAGTAAAAAGAATAATTATTGCATCCAGATCGTTTTTCATTTTTACAAATGGTATACTGGACGTATAATAAATAATTATGTGCAAAAACCCTGCTTTGTATTGGCGGAATAAAAAGTAATTTTATCGAAAAAATTCTCCCTTTCTATGCCTGTTTCACAAGCCTGGATCGCTGTCGCAATGCGATGCTACGCTGCTGTCGCTGCGAGGTCACCTAGAGAGGCGCAGCTCCACTGAGTGCGAGCCTTCAGTGTCATGGCGCCAGGAGTTCAAGTCGTGGTGCAATATAGTTCAATTCTATAGTCTTATTTCTATAGCAACCTTAAGAATGTGTAAAAAGCTACGAGTATCTATTTTTCAAACTTCATTCGCTCGGTGTCAATTTAACTAAAAAGGCGAACCGGAACGTACAAAAGCCTGATGTACGCAACCAGTGATTAGTAAACTGTATATTTCATAAAATTTCGCACATCAAACTACGTGTCTTTCGTAAGACGCCTTGTTCTTACGCTAAAAAACTTGTAATGAAGCATGGTATAAAATTCACATGTGGCAAATCTTATTTAAGTTCTCCCGTGAAGATACCGTCATGAAATTGGTATCATACCAGGCTAAAACAGAATCTAACTTAAATGAAGCCTACTAAACAACTGTCGAACATTTTTACATCCATAAGATTTATGAATCAAAATTAGATGAGGAATCGCAACGTGAAGAGAACCTCAATGCAGCAGTGCTCACAGGAGGCCTCGCGAGACTTTCAGAGGGCGCCGTTTACGGCAACACAAGGAAAAATTGTATGGAAAAGAGGTATTTTCAGTGAGAAGAATTTTTATGCACAAGAAAATTTCTGTTCGAAAAATTATTTCATTTATGGGCTGACAAGCTAAATCAAATTCTGGGGCACGAATTTTGTTATGAGAATATTATTTGAATCCAGTTTTACACCTGTAATAAGAATGGCTTAACTCGTTGATATTGCCGTATACGTTACATGCCTTGTAACGTTTTCAATATACCTTACCGATGTTCTAGAATATAGTTGTTAATTGGTCATATGTACGAGAAATGAAATCGAACGGGAAAATACCACCCAGTTACTAAAATAGCTCTAACATATTTACGGTGCAAAGCATACTCTTACTATGAATGAATGAAATTTGTATTGAACTAATTTTCAGATGAATATTGAAGGTTTGGATACCAGCAAGCGAGAGAAAAAACTTGCCAACAACTGTTGAGCATCAAAGGTACACAAAGCAGCATCACCACTCAGGCCGACTTTGAATTAAAGAAAAACAATTTCGAGTTCGGGTAAGTCACCCATCGCCCGTTGCACTCAGCCTAGAAATAGGCCATAAGATCTAGACAACACAAGGGAGAGAGCATGGCAGGTGGGGCTTCTGGGGGTCATGGCTGGCTGGCTCTTCTCTTATCTCGAACATATCAAGCAGCAGCCATTCACATTTGCTCAGTGAATATAAAAATTTCTAAGCCCCCTTCAAGCTCCAGACTTTGGGGCTGTTCCCGTGCAGGTTTTTGTTCTCGCCTTCGATTGCATGCAAATTGTGCCTCACTTCCAACGCCGCCTCGACGGTACAGCGGTGCAGATTTGCTGTCCGCACAAGGGGAAGGAAATCAGCGTTCCATTCGGGCACTCCGCACCCTCAACTCTTTACCTACCGAATTCGGTACACTCAATATTACTGCTTCTATGTATGCTGTGCATCGGCTCGCACTGAGAACGCAGCCTCCGAACAAGAAGTGGACGCCTATTATTCCTAGGTGCGTTTTTGCACCCAATTCAGCTTCAATGGCGTCTGAAGAAAAAAATTGAATAGGTGAAAAATATTAGTCAAATATAAGATAATCTGCGTAGTGATCGGTGGAAGTAAATTATTTGTAGTTTCTATTCAATAATATAAAATTATAGCTTTATCGTCAATTAGTTGCGCTAATTTTTCGACTGATTAGTCTTCATTATGTCATTTATGATTAGGACTAGTTATCATTAGTTCATTTAAGACTAGGGCAAGTCCTCAGTAAGTCATTTGTATCAGAAATAAATTTGAAGAAGAAATATCGCCCAATTACTGGAACAAATCTGATCCGTAGACAGTGTGGCGAGAAGTCAGGATATATCGATTCCTGTAACTAAAAAATAAATTAGTTTCAAGTCACTTTTACACTTCAGGTACAAATTATTTCGTTAGGAAAATGTTGAAGTCCTTAGTAATCAATAAAACATTTATTGCCACTCATTTTATTACCATTCTTGTTATCCGGCACAATTACCACCAAGCGCTCAATGGGTTAATGCATTAATGGGTTAATGCTGAAACTAAATTATTGAAACACTAGGTCATAATGGGCTTATGCTGGGCCCAAATGCACGCTATAAATACTACGACATAACCATAGGCTACTTCTTTTTTAAAACCAAAATTTACTAGTCACACAGAGATGCTGGCTGAACATTTTCTCTTGCAACTTTAGTATTGTCGGTTTCTTCCGAGGTTTTCTGTGCATGAAAAGACTGTTCAAGCATCAAAACGCGGCTTAATGTCGCGGAAATACGAAAACAACTTTTTGGGGCAAATAAATGGGAAATAGATGTGAATAATTTTTATCACAAGTTTTTCATTCATGCATCTTGAAAAATGTTTTATTCAAATAATTCTAAAAATATTAAAAGATGGATTCTGGACGTCCCATATTCTTGTATATTAAAAAGTGCTACATGCCTACTAGTCCAAGAATTCCTTTGCTGTGAGGTCGAGGGATAGTATTTCCAAACCAGATGTAGACTGCTGGCCCGCACTTCGCACCAATAAATTCATCATTCTTGAAGTCTGCACTTCCTGATTATCTTGTAGATTAATGTGCTCTACTCAGCTTTGAGGAGCTCATAAATCTTTTTGGATATCGATCGTGAAAACCCATACCTAAATATAGACCCTCGCTCATAGGTAACCTCGGCACTCAGACCCTGAGTGCTCGTAGTACTTCATAGTAGACACATTAACCACTCAGCCTTGTGTGGCACACGCAGGGTCGACCTGCCTTTATTTCAAAACTTGAATTGCTGAATATTTCGGCGATAAGGCAGCAGTTTGCTTTATCTGAAAAACGAACTGCAGCCTTATGAATATATCAGTATGCAACAAGGCTGCACTTAGCTTCGAGTGAAAACTAGTATCAGCCGTGTGAAAGTGGGTATTGGAATCCATATTGATGTAAAGAGCTAATTCAATGCATCTCAGCTTGTCTGACTGTTCTCTACATTGTTATGTCTTCTTCTCACTGTCCAGTTTCGATAAAATCATTGACCTACAGGGGATACTCAACCCATGTTATAGGAATATAAACTGTATCTTTTTTCTTAACCGTAGCACTGAACTGCTAAATAATCAAATACTATCGACAATTGCGCAGGGAATTTAAGAGGCACAAGTACTATTTCAAAGACACTTTTGTTGATTTTAGAGCGTGCTCTAATTCTTGAAATACAGTCTGCAGTGAGCAGCATTACCGCTCGCTGCATTCTGCTCGCCTTCAATATTAACCTCATTGGGAAGACGATTCGGTTTTGTAGTCATTTGTTTATGGTAGACTGTATGTACAGATCGTAATGTTGACATGTGTTGAAGACTCCAATGATCGGCACGTATTCACTTTATCCAGTTAATGTCTGGATTCAATTCATCCTGAAAGAATGTGAATTGCATATATAATATGATAAAGTATTATGATAAAATATAGTACAATGTAAAATAGCACAGTTTAATATAGTAGAATACAACACACCATAACACGATGGAAAACAATGCAGGAACAAGTTCACAGAGACAGTTTGAAGTTCATCATGCACTAGCCGCACTGTTGCACCCAGGGCTGCCTGGCCCAAGTGGGGGGCTGAAAAGAACGACGCCTCGCCTCCAGAGCTAGCCATAATTTCAGTGCTGCTTCAGTAGACAAGACTCGCTACGTCTGAAATGCACGCCCAACAAAGGAGTATTTCACCATTTCGCTGGCAGAGAGTCCTACTTGAGACACTTCCTACTCTCTGGCTCTAATAAATCATGACAAGCCCGCGCCATACAGAGCTTCTCTTCACTTCCCACCTAAGGGATAAACTCCTTTCAATGATAGATAAATTTATGGGCTGACTCTAGAGCCAAAATTATAAAGTGGGCAAACATTAGACGGCGGACTTATCTAAAATTACCATCGCTACTTTCTTTTATTAGCTATGAAGAAAGCAAGGAGAAGTTTACATGCAAATGAGGCGAGCGATGCAAAAGATGGCATTGCCTGCTCTAGTACTTATACGAGTTCAATGATCGTCAATCGACTATAAACTAAGCCAGAAGATGAGCCTAAACCCTTATGAGGGGTAGCGGCCGGACAATTATTGATGCTATTTCTTGGAAGCAATTAGCTTCTCGGTAACTCCGATTACATCTGAGATGAAGAACTAACCATTTCCTTTGATCTCTACGCCCTCATGTTATTTCGCAGCTGCCGAGTGAAAGTAAATCTATAATGTAATGCATGGAACTGTAACGTTAATGGCTGCAGCAGCAACCTTCTTAAATGAATTTGGCTGTTAGCAGACCAAGCTGCGCTGACCAATGAGTTCGGTTGGATGTGCAATTAGACGTAAATTAAGAAGTGGTATCAACAACACCCTCCTGATGGCCGTCCTGCTTTGCATATCTGAAAGTGACCTCGAAAAAACTTGCCCTGCCATGACATCAATGAAGACACTGAATGACAGCTTTTACTACCGTCTTGTTCTTGGTGACCGATGCTGCAAACCAGTTTCCAGATTGAATTGACAGTTTCTGAGCTAACTGTCGCGCTATCTGAGATTAGGAAATACTTGCAGAAGAATCGAGTGAGGTTTTTAGGCTGGCACTTAGTTGACCAGGATTACCCACTCTGAAGTGGTGAAGGTAAATCCGCTTCTGAATCTTAAAGAAACATTTACTATCGAAATTTAAACCTTTTTAATTCTAAATTAGGCATTATATCTCATTGAAATTTCACATCAAATAAAACTATTATACACTATATATGTTGAACATTTGAAACGACTCATCTTCTTTCACCTACGATAGAATTTAGAAAAAGTCACTTTGGAAGGAATAAAAATTAAACAGGATAAAAGTAGAAAAATGTAGTGATTGTGGGAATGAGATTCATACACCAGTGAGATACAATTCAAAGATTGTGAACCAGCAATTCGCTTTAGACGACAAATAAAAAGCATCTAAGTTTCTTCCTCTCTAAGTTGGTGAAAGTAAACTAAGCTCATTGTACTCTTTAGTTAATCGAGTTCTGGGTAGGAATGAGGCCATTGGACTATTGTATTATTTGAAGAGAAAAATTCTGATGCACAAATCAAGCTCTGCGATCATAACACATATTAATTGATGCCCAATGATCTCAAAGATATTAAAGCTCAAATTTCGAGAAAAACATGAATCAAATATTATTTTATAAAGTGAAATTTTCATCGAGCAAATTAAAATTACCTTGAGAATCATCAAGCTAGACTTCAATTTTATTTTCTTCATGGAAAAATCCAAGTAACCTCCCTCCTAGATACGAACTCAATTTCTGTTTCACTAAATGATCTGTACGGTCGTCTGAAAAAGCGCCTTTAATTAGTGTCTAGGAACTTGGAGAGCAATGATTCCCTGATGTGCTTTACGATTTTATTTAATTACAACGGATCTCTAATCGGAATAATATTTTTTCATTAAAGTAGCAACGTATTTCTTATTACCTTCATCACAAAATTTTTCAGTAAAAATTGTGAGGAGCTTCCTCTACACATTTGAACACTTTTACAGGTATTTAATTAAGGAACTGATAAATTGTAACATCTTCTATTGTAAGCTAATGAGTACTTTAATTTACCTACGGAGCCATTCAATCATCGCTCTATCAATCATTTACACACCCTCAAAAATACCGAAGTAAGAACAGTACGGAGGGCGTCTAATTTACTTTCCTGCTCAGCGTGGCCATAAATTTGCAATAGTTTAGTTTGCGTCCACAATCCATAAATTTCGGTCAACCTTAAATCTTAGCTCCAGTCATAGCGCAGCCTTGAGCGCAGTGTTGCAGCCCAGACAAATTGGGGGCTGTTCGACGTTCACCGCGCGCGTTCTTCGCAGCCCTTGTATTGGGTACAAGCGTTCTCTCCTGTTGAGCTGAACGGTCTCGTAGGTAAGGGTTGAAAACTGCCTGGGTGAAGCGTGTTCGGAAAAATGTTTTAAAGAAAAAGCATGACGCATTAATCTTCCATTTAAAAGAAATCTCGAAAAGAAATAGTATATTTATCAATTATACATATTTCTGACACTGACTGTAACCAGATAGACTGAGCATTGGTATAAAAGTTGAGATTCAGAAGCAAGATAGATTTCACGACAGAGTAATTGAAAGTAGGCTGTTGCCTACCATTTGATTATTCAAGTATTTTTAAAATCCGGATTAGATAACTTTCAGCTGTCTAAGCTTACGGAAGAATTTAGCAAATCGAATGGTCCATACGAGTACATTTAACTCTGAGGCCTCGTGGGAAAACATCAAACTCTAATGAAAACAATAATATTTAACACGATTCAATATATATAGTAAACATCAAGATATCTAATGAATATTTTATAACCCTTAGTGTTTTTATGGCTTTAAATCTCAGAGCTCTCATAATAATGGAACCAAATAAAGAATAAATAATTTTCTAAATAGCACTCGAGATTCTTCGTGCTGAGAAAGATTGCTCTCTTAGAGCCAAAAACAACTGAAGAAAGAAGAGCTCAGGTCCGAGACGGAGGTAATCCGTTACAAGCTCGGGGGATTACTTGAAGATACACAGATTTGAGCAGATCAAGTCTACAGTCCACTTGAGCCCACAATGAAGACGTGGACTACAGCCTCCTGCTGCAGCACGCGCTCCGCTAACTCTGCTCTCTTCAAGTCCTCGGCACACGCTCTCAAAAAATGCTAGTATTTATATGTTAACCTAGTCGATTGGGCGAGTGAGTTTTGAAGAAACAAAACTCGGATATACAGGTGCCAAAAACGATAGTCTGTTGCCGGGTACAAAATGACGTCCTGATGATTGGGTAAAATTTCGTGTACACAGTAAGGGACGTAAGTGACGTGTAAAAATCAACGTGCTGATGACACGCAAATTGATGCACTGATGACGCGTTCAAAAGGACAAGCTGGTGATGCAACCAAAATGAGGTGCTGCTCTTGCGTACGAAATGACGTACCGATGTGACCTGTGGAAAAACCATTTTAGATATTTTAGATAATTTATCCGACAATTTTATTGCATAGCTTTAAACGTAGAATTACATAGCACTATATCAAGGCGTCTAAATTTATCTCCGGATCAGCTCTCAAGTGATTGCTTGCTCGTCTTAACGACGCGCCGACCTCTAATTAATATTAAATCTTTATTATTCACGCCAACCTTCAGTTTTAGAGACGCTCAGCGCTTCCGCCATAAAGATAGCGGGGAGGAAGTTGTTATTTTCAGGACCCCGGAATGACTTCATTTGACGATTGTCGTAAAGCGTGAAGCCACTCGCACTTCCTGTGGTTGGATGAAATAAGGCTCGTACATTGAAGCAAGAGCCAATTTATTCATAAAAATATTATAAGAAGGAATAAAATGCAAATGAGGATGTTTTGTGCGGCACAATGTCAATGAACTGCCCAGCGTCACTTCTGTGATATGTATTCTGCTGTCATTTATATCACGAAATGTTTACCAACATATAAACAAAATTTATTTACATTTACTGGCACCATTCATTTAATATTTCAACATAACATTCACGGCTTCTCACATGTCTTTCCTTTGCTCACGAGTTGAAGGCTCTGAAGCACGGGACTGACTTAAGGAAGCGGTGCAACTCGGTTGGATGCAGATATTGGAGTGTGCTTAGTTTTTAAACGCAAACCAAGCTGGTTGGAGTAAATTTGACTCGTTCATTGTCGTCACGAACACTTGGTATCATTACAGCTTCCATTTTTTGCCCCCACTCTCGTTCAAAGCTTTTCAGGATATTGATCACCGCCTCCTAAACTTCCCTCAGAGGACTAACCTCTGATATGCACAACAGGGGCTCAAACGCTACTCCCTGCCTCCTTTATTTGTGACTGTATACAGCTTAGCGACTGATTCCGGGAACAATTCTGTTGCCCGAGTACCGAGAGACAATGATCCGAAAATTTTAAATAGCGTCTAGCTTAATTTGAAATATTCCGCATTTGAGGGCAAAAATATAAACACACTGTAACCTGTTCTGCCATGCGTGGATGCAGTTCAAGCCAAACGAATGTCATAAATTTTGATAGCACATTGAACAAATTGCGCTCATGCCCGTGGTAAGACACAATTTCGGTTGACGAGAAATGGCCATTCGCAGCCAGTCAAACGTTGTATTCAGTATAATTTACGAGACACAATGTACGCTTTATAGTTCAGGTATATCCCTATCCTAGCAATATTAAAAATCAGAACGTAAACATAAGTATGTTCTGAGATTCGGCGACACAATTCAGACCTAACGCAGTCTGTCAACTTTGATTGCGTGACAAATAAATCGAGTGCATTCTTGTAGCAAATCATAATTTCAGGTTACATGCAATTGTTCTCATGCAGTAGCCAGTCCAACGCCGTTTTCAGTATGGCTTTCCCGGCACAAACTGCGCATGGCCCTGCCTTGTGAGCAGGTAAGCAGCAGTGGTCAGAACTCCGG
Organism: Orchestia grillus; assembly: GCA_014899125.1. NCBI lineage: Eukaryota > Metazoa > Arthropoda > Malacostraca > Amphipoda > Talitridae > Orchestia > Orchestia grillus. The sequence goes on from VOMN01043712.1 coordinate 19,058, forward strand.
CTGTGCCCTGGCGAGGAGGTGTGCGTACATAGATGGAGTGACTCAGAAAGCGAGGTCTCCAGAGATCCTCTGCATGACTTGCACTCCGCAAGATATCTTCTCTCGGGGGATAAAAGGCGCTCTCGTCTTTTATTTATTAAGCACTCCCGAGGCATCTCTTTGGTCCGGCTTCCTGGAATTCCTATCTCTGAGAACCGTTCGACGCAATGCAATAATAATATTCTGCTGCAGGGAGATGAAGGTAGAGGCTTGGAGCCAGCTTTAAATGCAGGATTTAAAGTTTGACTCGCGCACTATTTGGAGCTAGCATCAAGCGCAGGATTTAAACTTTAAATTGCACACAAATATCAAGCCGAGATTAAATGCATGACTTAAACTTATAGTCTTGTGCAATAAGGAGCAGTATCGAATATATGATACGTTTCTGTTATACCTGGACAGAATTATTGTTAACTCGAGCTAAAATAGAGAAAATGGTGAAATTTCGTGTCTTGCTTGAATGTAACCTACAACACTTTGAATTCAAATTAACTCCGTCCTTGATTATGAACTTTAAGTTTGCCATTTCGTTACCAAAATGTGATCCCGAGTTCTCAACAGAATTCCTTTGCAAGTACATACACTAACTTCAATGACGCTATTAACGTATCCCTGAGTAGGTCGTGCTTGCCGAGTGAGTCAGAAATTCAAATTGAGCTAACAATGTAGCAAAATTAATCTGAGAAGAACTTAATTTCGATGTATAATTAATTCTTTTCAGTAGGAATTTTTTATACCTTTTTTTTAATTCCAAAGAGCTCGGACAAGCAATTCACTTTCGTTCTCAGTGATATACTCTTGCATGCGTGTAGAAGAAGGTACGTGCGTGGGCTTGCATGCACAATTGTTTACACTAAGTATATGTATAACAAATAACAATTGTACGCATATACCCGTATATGTGCAGCTGACGCTCGCATCAAGGGCCTAAAACGGGAGAGAATGGATCCGATAATGCTAGACTAGTACTGAACATCAAGCAATGTATTAAAAATCTTGGAGTGGTCCTCTGCCCGAAAGAGAGACCGAACTCAAATATGGAAAATCGGACTCTGAAATCGATCACGTTGCGCATGCTCAGATACCCTGATTGCTCTTCAGCCCGTTAGAACGAGATCTGTTGTTCCGAGTGTCAAGCGTAAATATACATACGACTAATTAGATACACATAAGTATTGGGATACTTGATTCTATCGATTTAGTGTAACCAAAAATGTATTGTGTCCAAAAAGTACATTCCACTGTGTTAGACACCCGCTTTGCTCATATCTCTCGCATCGAGAAAATTCCCGACTGTGTTATCGTCAAAACGTCAAATTTTTTCTGAAATATATGTATACATATATATATATCTACACATGTTACAAGCAGATATATTGAAGCCAGGCAGTAGGTGAACTGGCTACTTCACTCAGTCGCTAGGTAACGCTAGATTTGGTTGCGTTCCGTTAGGTTGGGTATTATGAACCTCCAATTTTAGTGATTATATTAGAAGACTGGTTTCACTATCAACTTGTAGCGTATATAAATATGCATGCACCTATGAGCAGAAGGATTGGAACGTATATCCACTGTTCGTTAATCAACATTCCCGAAACAAAAGATACGCGATTGGGCAAAAATTACCAACAAATGCCACTTACTCGCGTCAACAGTTACACTGTACAATTCTGCATGAGATTAGTGAGTGCAAGTTTTTTGTTTCGAAATTAATCAATTCTAAACAGTGAGAACATTTTAGCCCCCTGTACTAGCGCAGGCTGCTCTGAAGACTTCAGTTAGGTGCCCGTCTTATCTCTGAGCGGCCGCTGACGAGCGCTCGACCGCCCACTGCCGTCAGTCGGTGAGAGACGGCTGCGGCTTTTGCGGTGGAGCCTATCTGACGGCATCTGGAGTGGAGGGTACCCTGGAATATCAAATTTTAGAAACGAAAAACTCGGCAGGAAAAATTGTCACGAATCGTGTAAAACTTCCAATATACTCAATTTTTCATTCCTAGTGGGGAAGTGCAATTGCTTGTGATGATCACCGGGTCGGTATCAATTCTGTTAAGTTATTCAATACTGTTGTGATTTCATTAAGTAAATTCATTTTCAAGCTTTTTCAACATCTTTGATTTGAGACGATAATCCAGAAATTTTGCACCAAGTTTACATAAGATCGATGAAAAAATTCAAGTAGGGTAAAATATTCTCAAAGTTGCTAGTGGAAAAACCGATATAAGTTTCTTCTTGTGCTCGTGACGAACAAAAACTGATCACCTCACCGCCTCTTCTACAACTATGTTTAATTAGGGAAAAATTAAGGCTTGCAGTCTCGGTTTCACGTAACATTGTGAGTCTTTCGCTTATATGTCTGCCGACGAAAAGTGGGAAGCAAAACAAATTTGCTACAGAAGCGTGTCGTGAAAGAATCTTTCCGAATAATTCCCATCTGGTATTGCTAATATCACTTGAGGACGGTGAGCATGACATTTCGGTTTATTATATTTCTGCTACGAAAGCCCCGCAAATGCCCCTGTCTCTTCCCTCGAAAGCAATCGAGAGACGCCTGTGCCTGCTGGCCACTCTCGTTCCTGCTGACGGCTATGGCCGCAATTATGCTTCTTTTCAGAGAAAGACGATCTTGGTCATCGCTCCTAATCTCTCACTGCATTTGTCATGTCTGCGTTTATTGGTAAAGTTATTTGTGGTGGAGCACAAAAACACGGCTGATTTTACTGTAAATGCTCTTACGTTGTGAAGAAAGTATAATTTAGGGATATTTTTTAAAGTATTTCTTATTTACACGAATGATTGTTTTTCGCATGATCAATTCTTACAATATTTCTCTGCATACTTTGAGAGTGTGAAAAATGTACTTTTGATACAAACTTTTTCCTGGTCGATCAATTTAAAAGGTACCCGAAAAATTAAAAAAAATTCTTACCACTCATGCGACTAGATTTATTCAACTTTGAATACCCTTCTTTGTACTTAGAATACTACTATACTATTATTAATATTATACTATTATTAGTATAATAATTCCCGTGTTGCTTGCTTGGTCCGTCCATCTCTCAGTGACGCTCGTAAGGATTTAGATAGAAGAAAATTCCTGGATTTGTATTCCTAATCAGCGAGACTGTCAGAGAAGGCTGTCCATAACGCTGATACTGAAAATAAAATTATTTCTTGTCAGAGTTACCGTAAATAAGCGGTCATCTTAAAAATTTAAAGCCGTTTGTGTCTCCATTTTTAGCGGAGCACGTTTACTAGGACTTATATTATTGCTTCTCTTTTTGTGAATTTTGTTCTTTTGGTAATAAATATTAATAAGGCTCTAAATCCTGACTCTCAGAAGGGTACGTCGCACTGTGCTTTGTACAGGGTATGCAAGTAACGACTGAAAGTATGTTGACTATTTGAAAATCTAATTGTCACTATTTTTACCAACTCTTGCAAAAAAAGACGTAAAATCCTGTAATGCTGCATTCTTCGAGCCAAATTCGTAGCTAAATAGTCTCCAAAGAAAATAACTTGGTCTCTCATTTCCATAGTAACCGCAGTGTACCTCAGCACCTGCACGGATAAGATACCTTCAAGTTCAAAGCCTTTGACGAAACTTTTTAAAACCAGTTATGAACGCAATCCCTCAGCAATCTGTACGATTGCTTTTGTTATCAAATACACACCCAAGCTGGCAAAACCTGCAGCTTCATCGGGAGTTCAGAAATTAAAACACGTCTGGCATCTCTCATCTACCTCAATGTGCCCGTACGGGTGGCAGCGAACTTAGGTTCACAATCGCCTGCGCTTTGTTTCACTTTATTTTCCTTGGAGCTGAAGTCACGGCGCGATCTCATCCAAGAAAACACAGAAAAAACGCTCACAATGCCCTGAAATATGTGGTCTTAGGGCAGAGAAGTAAATTTGTTGGTGGGCAAGGCAGCTCGCTTGTTTTGTTGGGCAAACAAGTGCCAACTCCAATGATACGGAGCATAGCACTGCGCTTCGCTGACGACTCTGACTAATTTCCTGGGAAATTTAAAAATAATTCTGATGCTGGGTAGGTGGCCGCGGAAATACTTGCGAGAGGTTTGAATGAGGCTGAGGAGGGGAGGGGGTGTCTGAGTTATTGGACAGTCTCGTCCCCATCACGGCACACAGTTGTGTTATTCGTCTTGGAAAAGGACACAAATGCAGAGTAATATTGTGTTGAAGGGGATTCGATGTGGGACTTTCGGGGATACGAATTAGTTTAAAAAATGATGAGTACACATTTGGATGATATTGAATAGAAACTTGGGGAGTTTTCATGTCGCATTCTAACGCAGGAATGTGTGTCGCTCTAAGGCGCACAGTGCACTTTTTTATTTTGAAATACCATGCATTTATAAGTTGTTAATTATTTAAAGGTTGTTCATAGAATGGTTCATCATTACACAACACCTTCAACGATAAATTAAGGGAATATATTGAGGAAGAGTGGACTGTTAGGTTAATGTAATATCAAGACTTCAATTGAAATTACCCTATTGGATCTCCATATTTTCTCGAGCACCAAACGGGACGTCTGAGCAGCAGTCAGCGTGGCCAGTCGTGTGGGATCCGCCCTCATGAAAACAAATCGCTCACTGCAGCTGAAATTATCACATTCAAGTTCTGACACTTACTATGATAGCAAGGCAAATACATTCTCTTTTTCCTTGTTTATTCCTTCAATTTAAAATCTAAAGATAATATAACTGGTGAGTGTAGGGATTATCACTTTTTTTGACTATGATTTATCATTATAATATATCAATTATCATACACTATAACCTGAGCCTCAGCCTTCATAATAGTTCTTTGAAGCAGCCTTGCGACCGACTTTCTGCACAGATAATTCAACAGACAACACGACCGTCAGCCCACACCGCCGCACAGCCCTGTGTGTAGGAACAGCAGCTCGCGCACCTGAACTGTGCGGGACGATCCATGCCTTGGGGACGATGCTGGAGTCCTTGGTAGAATTTTCTCGTTGTCTCCGTAGTACAGCAAGACATGCTGGGCCATGTGACGTGCTAGTCATGCTGGACCAAGCGACATGCTGGGCCATGTGACATACTGGGTCATGTGACTTGCTAGACATGCTGGGCTATGGGACATGCTAGACATGCTGGGCTATGGGACATGCTAGACATGTTGGGCTATGGGACATGCTAGATATGCTGGGCTATGGGACATGCTAGACATGCTGGGCTATGGGACATGCTAGATATGATGGGCTATGGGACATGCTAGACATGATAGGCTATTGGACATGCTAAACATGATAGGACTGGCAATCCAGTAAAGGCGAACGTTGGGACTCGATCATCGGACCGATGTAGCAGCGGTGCGGCGGTATTATGGCTGTGCAACGGTGGAGACAGATGCGGTATTATGGCTGTGCAACGGTGGAGACAGATGCGGTATTACGGCAGAGCAACGGTGGAGACAGTTGCGGTATTATGGCAGAGCAAAGGTGGAAACAGATACGGTATTGTGGCAGAGCAAAGGTGGAGACAGATACGGTATTATGGCAGAGCAACGGTGGAGACAGCTGCGGCATTATGGTAGAGCAACGGTGGAGACAGATGCGGTATTATGGCAGCACAACGGTGGAGACAGATGCGGTATTATGGCAGAGCAGTGGCGGAACAGATGCGCTGGACTTGGGTTCGATTTCAACGCTTAATATCGCTTGAGAAGGAGTTTATGGGCTCCGAGCGAGAGTACGTCAAAATTCAGCGTGAATCAGAATAAATTATTACAGATGAATGGTATCTTCATATCATATTCGACAAGTAATAATTATACTCAGAAGCAAAAGAACGTATTGGAAAGCTCAAACTAAAGATTTACGAGCAGAAAGGCAAAGTTATTTTTTAAATTGGATACCTTTTGAAAGACTTTATATTTCATTGCTTTGCTTATTGGGTTCAGTAAAATACGTCATGCCTGCTGAAGTTCGACGTAGTTTTGTTTGCTTACATTTCCCTTCTACCGACAGTAGTAATATGCAGTGATTACTAGCAACAGTCGCAAATGCGTTCTGACGGACTGGCTCTTTAATTAATGACTGCAGTATCTCGGGTGCGAAGGAGCTGAGCAACCTTTCCTTTTGTGAGCAATGAATTTACTTCAGTCTCTGCACTGCCACCACGAGACCGGTAAAAATCGGTATATTTCACGACCATTCATTGATGTTGTTATGAAAGGTGCGTAAATTCCTCGTTAATTCGTCCCACAAAACGTGTGCCAGCACTAGGCAGATTGAATGAATTTCTGGTGAAGTAAAAGTAAATAAAATTGCATTCAATATTTTGTTCAACTACAGCGGAGAAAATGTTGTAGACTAAGTGACCAGTGAATGTGTCTCTTCAGTAATTTGCAAATAAATTTTTAGGTACAATTTTCTTTTAAATTACACACATGAATAAAACTCTTGACATTGTCTTATGCCTGTCCACAAATAAATGTGATTTAATATGAGAACAAATCTTTGTCGCCTACAGTAAAGGAATAAACTTTTTTCTACGTGACTGTGTTCTGCATGCAAAGATAACCAGGCGACTTCAAATGGAAGCGTTTGGAACAGGAAATGTGTAAAGAAAGAGTTAATTATTTTCTTATCGAAAACATACGGTGCGTCGGCGCTTGTCAGATTACGGCTCTCTAGGCAAGGCCATTCGCACGATCTGGCTGTTTAGTTTGCGTAATAGAAGACGATAAGCGAGCTTTATAGCGCCATTACACGGCTCGAGAGGCGCGTTAGGCTTAGCTCAAGCCTCAAGAGTGTTCAAAAACGTCTCTTTCTACACCGCTAGACGTCGTTGAGAACGTCCGGCCGCAGCAGGCAGGTCGCAATGACGGAAACCACGGTGCCGACGCTGGTTATGACGTGTTTTGAAGGACACCTGTGAAGATATTAATCACTTCGCTGCGTGCGACTGATTTCCTCAAGCATTGAAAGTGCTCGTTAGTCACGGGTCTCTGATAGGTTTATTCGATGACTGAGGATATCAGTCCCACGTATCGAGAGGACCAAATGTCATTGACAGGCGAGTAGGCCAACAGCAGACGATCGTTGCATCGACAGCCAATGAACGCCCGAGAATAATACGAATTCCGTTACAAGGGAATTTTGTCAGAGGAATTAACTGCAGTTGACAGGTGAGTGTTCACTGCCAAGCGCAGTGCTGCCACCACAAACCAATGACGCTGAATAACCCGTGTGGGGATGACGTACATGGATGCGAGTACGACAAAATGATTCCTAATTTTACGATAGCAGTAAAATTATTCAGAATGACATGAACATTAAAATTACGGTTAGACTGATTTCAGGTAGAACGTTAATCAAAAGAATAATTTTTTTAGCGTGAGTCTTTTCATCCTAATCATTCACTCACAAAAAATGCATGAGAGGCCGAAACTGCCAGCCTTGCGATTCCTGAAAACCAAACCTTCGAAGCCGAATTTACAACCAAACCCTTTCTTCTTTAAACAATCCATATTCACACTGGTAAACAAAAAGAAGCATTGGACAGGCTAGATTTTTATTAAATACAAAAAGACAATGTGATTTTTCAAGTGCAAGTTCACAATTAAAGTGATATATTTGAAATCGGTTTGCTTGTTGGGAATGGAACCCTTGGTATGAAAGAAACACAATTGATTTGATAACAAGCATATACTAAATATACAGACCAGTCTGACTTCGTAAAATCATCAGTGAATGTCATCTGCGAAACCTGAGCGTCCCTCAAGTCGTATGGATGAAGGATTTTGTCCACACGATACACAGACCAACTCGTTCTGCAACTCGGACCAATGGCCCTTTCAACTCACCCAATTTTTTGCCGTGCGTTTAACGAACTTATCCTTGCTGCTGAGGCTCAGCGAACTGCAGTTAAAACACTGAGTGCTGATATTAAAGTCGCTGAGGGAGTTTTGATTATTCACAAAAGTGTTCGTTGCTGCGGAGGCGCAGCGAACTGCAATTGAGACATTAAGCGCTCATAGTACAGCTTCATTCGATCGGGGTAAGGTGTCGACCACGGTGAGGGCGCGAATCGTAAAATTTTGTGGCCAACAGTAACGAAATGATAATATTTGCAAATTTACTTGGTCAGAGTGGCCCAAGATTGGCAGTTTATCAGTGCTGGCGCCTTTTGTTCGTAGTTCTTATTATATTTAAATTAAAGTGACCTCATCGTCGAAGTAAAGAATAGTTTTAGTCATTGGACGAGTCTCCATACCTCTCTACATAATCATGCTGTGTTCATTTCGAGATGATCTCTTCCTGTTAAATTGCACGTCTAATAGAAAAAACTGAAATTTTATCTAAAAACAAACTCAATTGGGGAATGTTTGGGTTTCCCAAGGAGATAAAAACATTCAATTGGCTTCGAAATTTTTAAAAATTCGTTGTTCGTCTTCGCCCGATCGCTGTGACTGGTTGGACGCTTCTCTTCATGCTACAGAAAGACACCACCCGCACGCTTTGCTCGTGTGAGCTGTAGTGAGTTTGGCCGTATACAATGGGCAGAAATTTATTTCGGTCCCCAAAATGATTCTAATTTTAGTGAAAAGCTATTCTAGCGCTCACAGCTGAGTCTCTTACGCTTCTTGCTGCACTTTCTTTTCTTCCTTCTGTGTTTTTACTCCCAATTTGTGCAATGGGATTTCCTGTTTCATATTTCATCTCTTCGACACGCACAAGGATCAAAAGTGATCTAAAATTTAATGCTATGCTTCTTACTCGAGACTTGGAAGAAAATACTTCGTTGCTAAACGATTTTAGGTTCTCAAAAATAGATCAGTGCATCAGTGCAACAGTTGAGAGTAAAATAGAAATAATTCTGTTCTAAATAATTGGGTGGTCTTTTATGGCTAATTGAACAATTATTGTATGAAGTACCACTTCTATTCGATATCGATTAAACGCCAAAAATCACTGTTTTCAGTTTCAATGTGATTTACGTATTTTATTTCAGCATTGTTCTCGTATTCTTAGTGTTTGAAAAAAAATATTATTCCCATGTTCTGTGAGTTACGAATTCCGGATTAAACAATTTTTTCTTTTTCGTTCCCTTTTGGCAATGATGCTCAGCTGAATAGGAATTTCATTATGCCAAACAGCCTCTATTCAAGTAAAAAAATTTTTTAACAATGTCTACCATCTCAAAATTCCTACAAAATGAAACTGGTGGACTGGAGAAATGTACATCAGAGCATCGACAAGAACTTGTTATCATCACGTACACGTTTTGGTCGTTTAATGACAAATGAAATTCTGAGCAAATTAGCTACGATTTGCGGAAGTGAGTGACGTCAGGGTCCGTAGAGTGAGGTGTGCTGTTTTGAAACATCAATTCGTTATTTTTCGTTAATTCCTTTACATTTACCTTCTCAACGCTCTAACGACCGAATGAACCATGCGGTCTCGTTTCGTAAAAATGTTGCTAGTTTTTCGGCAGTGTATCGCAAAAATAACTTGGTCGTCATAGGATTAGGCGACTCAAGACTTCTAGAACCCTTGACGACACACACTGTTTTATGAGTGCAAAAGCTTGGGAAACTAGATGCAAATCGCTGCGATATTTCAATAAAATTACCTCACAAATTAAAGCTAAGGAATCGTTCTGAGTTCCACACGCTGCAGCTGTGGCTGGGCCACAATTTCTCCAATAAGAACCTCCTGAGTCCTGACATTAGAGGAGGTGCGGGGACGTGCCCTTCATTTTGCTGAGTTAGCCATCACAAACACTTCTACTCGTCCTGTGATACTTAATGTGCGGCCTCTGAAGGCTTCATAGAAACACCAAACATTCGAAAATTTATGTCCTCTCCTTAATCAGAAGCTCGGTGTTTACTGTGCGAAATGAAAAACGATCATTGGAGGTCAAGAGGGTCTGTTGTGTGAGAATAAGAGGGTTATTATTCACCAGTCGTCTCCTATTCTAATTTCTTGCCAAGGTAATGTAATGAAAAACAAAGATTAAGCTGAACCAAGAGTAAACGAGGAATAATACTTATTATTTTACTCAAGGGAATCCCCCCCCCAAGAAAAACGCAATTGTGTGTGAAATTTAAGACTCAAAAGGTGCAATTTCCTGCGCAGATTGTTTTGCACCACGTCATCTGCTGAATATTCAAGAGCTAACTTTAAATGGGTGAATTAAAATTCGCTTTTGTATGCATATAATTCCTGTGTTTTTGATTCGCACTCTGAACTTCAATTCTTATCACTAGGAACTTTTGTAATTATTGTCGTAAAAAGCAGATTTCATGTTTTAAATAACGGTCATTCGGAATATAATTCTTGAAAAATGAGTCCTGCTCGATAAATAAAATGCAAAACTTCAATTTTTAAATATTTTTTGTCTCATTACGTGTTTCACGCTTAAAATCGAAACGATTTGCTTCAAGCATCATTGCCTCAAGCTTTGTTTTGTGATGCAATCGTGCTTCATTATGTACTCTTAGTACCCAGGAATATCAGGGCTTTGATATAACCTTTCACTTTTGTTTAAAATCTCTATCACGCATTCAAATTACCACCCATGATCCCGCCCGCAGATAAAAATAACACCATCAATACAACACCGCCGTTCCTGGAGACTGCAAGTCGTTGTTCAACAGGATTAATCGTGCATGAAAAGGTCATCCGTGAGAAAAACACCCGATGCGGAGGATAAGGTATGGACATCGTTATGAATCCTTGACAGCCTCTCTCTCCGCGCTGACTCCGGTCTGCTGCAAGCGCACCTAACTTTACCTGGGTAATCTTAATTTTTTTAAAGCGTCTGATGTGTTCACCATTCAACCAGTGTGAAGAATAATGCTAGCAATTTTTGATGCTTGTAAACTTTAAATGGTATCACCAGGCAGTAAAATCATTGAAGATTCAGAGAATGATTCATCGTTCAAGTTGAATAAATGTCGTCATTTATTTGTTTCACGCATGTTGCTATAGTACGTACAAGCGGTGAGTCTATATCAGAATCAGCCGGGGAACACTGCATCGCTCGCGTGTTTTTCCTGATCAATTTCTGCCATTATTTAGACTCTGGGTAACAAGTTACGAGTCTTTGTATGTGTAATTACTCGGGGTGACAGGGTAAGTTAGATTAATAAGTTATAAGTTAGAATATCAAGTTATGAGTCGCTGCAGTATGAAGTAGAAACGTTTAAAAATTATTGTGCTACATACTTCACACCTGTATGTACATACAGAAATTAGAATACGAATTCACAATAGCTTAAAAGACTATGTTATTTTCGATCTGATTTTTTCCACGCTCACTAAACTTAGGTCAAACAAAAGAAAATTCGAACAGAGAGAGCTTTCGGGCCAAACCCACGGACGTGGCGGACACAGGTCCTCTGGGCTGGACGGTACTAGCGAGAAGCAAGTTAAAAGTTAAATTTGAAACTTGTACGTAGCAAGCTGGATAAAATGGTTGGCATTAATGAACAATTTTCCTGGATTACAGGAAAAATCAGCTTATCAATTACAAGTACAGATGTGAATCAATGCTTGGAAGTAGAGTCATTGTTTTCCTTCGGCACGTTACTCGGAATCACGAAAATTGAGGAATCATTTGCTGTTAATTTCCATCCATGCTATTCTGAATGTTCAGAGGCAACTATTATATACAAAATTTTCTCTATAAATGTATATATCCTTGGTAAATATATCCATCCTTGATAAATGTATGTATCTTTGATAGCTGTATATATCCTAGGTAAATGTATATATCCTCAATAAATGCATATATAACTATGGATTTGTTCAACTCCGATAGATAGAATGGAGAGATAGACGTAACAATAAAATGGTACCATGTGTAGAGACGTCCCAGTCTAACTTTTTGCACCGCCCCACCCATAAATTTATAAAATATTTGATAAAAATATTTGGGAGGAATTCTATATGGTCTGGCAAAAAGTTAGGCTGGAATAAAACTATCAATTATAAAAGTAAGTGTGCTCAATTTGCCGAGGGCATCTCTCGCCAGCAACACTGTTGTGAGGCGCAGTCGTACATTTCTTGACTCAAGTTGACTTGAATACAGGACCGATCTTTAGGTGTTGTGCCATTTTTCGAAGCAATATTTCTTAGCTTAAACAATCCACACGATTATTGCAAAGAACAATTTATGTCTTCTAGCGTTGGTCGATTCAAGAAGGAAACCATTAGATCATTTGCACGTTGTATTGAGATAAACGGAATCATTTGTTCGTCGGCCTGCTGACTGCTTTGTTGTACCGAGGAAGATTCCCGGAAACTGGCCATAAACTTGATAAAAAGTAACCATAATGGCCAGGGGACAAGTTGCCTAAAAACTCCACAAAAGGAGCCGAAAAAATTCCTCCTTATCGACAAGTGAGATGTTTTGCGTAATTTGTATTTAATGAAGCGAGTCTGTGCGATAACACCGACTTGTCCTGAGGTAGGTCCTTAAGTTGCTTGCCTTAGATCGAGGCTCTGCAGAAAAGACTTTCTCTATCCAGAATAATTTCAAGGACTCTACGCATTTAAATTTTTGAAGGTAAGTGGTCAGAGAAAGTTGATCAGGATGAGTATCTGGCTCGATTTTTTATTATAATGTCTCGTAAAGAAAGTGGTACCCAAAGATAGGTTAAAGTGAGAAAGAGCTTACATCATAACGAAATCAGCTCACGGCAACAGAACGTGGTACTTCATGAGTATATCAGACCTAATGATACTCTTTGTGTGCTTTTAGTTCAAAGTTGATGAGATGAAGAATATAAGTTCATCTCCGTTTCAAATAAATCGATAAACAAACACGGCATAAATCAGCAAGCAAGACCTTAAAACTCTAAAATTTCACAAAATAACCTCACCTAGCTCGTAAAATCAAACTTCAAGGTTATGGGATCTCGCATCCCAGATGCCATGCTACAGAGTTCGCGTTGTTTTGCGTATGCCGAATTTCTGAGTTTGAATTCACCAACTCACGCGTCTAACACATCCCAAGTTCCCTCAAGTCCTGAGGAGGTGAGCTCCCCATAAGTCCCGAATTCCCCTCCCCCCGCCTCCCTCCTGGTGAGATATTCCTCCCTCCCCACCTCGACCTCGAGTCCATCACCAAAACAGAATAAATCTGATGTTCACAGTCACGTTTTGAAGCATCAACGCCTGTTCCGTCATCGTGCAGAATTTACCAAGGCCATCAGGGTTGATTTTACGCTTAACCTAAATGCGAAAACTAGCTTTTGGCTCACGTCGATGTTGTGGTGAACAAAGAAATCTGTGAAATAATGGTTTCCGTGCTCTACTTTCATGGAATCGCGATTGAGAAATCCAAATTACTGTGAGAACTATTTTTGGACTAGAAAGACACCGCATTATCTCAAGACACTCACGGATGTGAAGTAAATGAACTTCGATCTGAACTCCGTTCAGGTAACAAAGAATAGCTTGATCAAGGTGGCACAGATACACAGTTCTAGAGCTCGACAAACCTATACTTAATAATATTACAGCCATTTAAAACGTCAATACTATGGAAATTTTCCCGCAACCAACATAGTTTTTACTTTCCACCTAAAATCGAAGCGTTACGAGCATTCTTGCATCACGAGTGTTAAGCAGACGCAGATTACCGTACGCGCATAAAATTAACTTGTGCTCTGCGAGCCACAGCGACAGCAAACAGACAGCGAGTCGTGAAGCAACTGGCTCAGGATTTCCTCAGCTCATAACGACGTTGCTCGCGGTCTCGTTTCGTGGCCAACGAGCGGCTGTTCCATCGTAAAATCCAGCGCTCGTGAGTGGAGGCTTGCCAGTCCTCATCGAGTGTGGTAATAATAACAAAGGTGACAGTCACGTACTCTTGTATTATGGCTATCGACTATATGGGCTGATGTATGTGCTTACTCGACAATGTTCCTCCTCGGGGTTCGATGGAATGCAGCGCGTGTGTTTCTCTGGTTTTAATTCTTCGATGACTGTCTTTTGATGCTGTGTGGTATGCCAGAAGGATGAGTAATTTCTATGCATTATACAGGGTGGGCTATAAAAGAGTTTTCTTTTTTTCAAGTACTTATAACACCCTAACTAATGGCCGTAGAAACTTCTATATGGTCTCATTTTCACCACCATTCAATGTAATTTTATCAGATTAAACTATTCTGCATTTATATGATTAGTTCACGAACTGATGAACGACAAGCGAGAGTTTTTTTGCCATTGTGCGAAGGCAATTCTTGAGACACAATCTATATTTTTAATTAATTTAGAATTCCCAAATTTCCTTTATTCCTATCGAGTATTGTTCCATGCATCGATAATTTTAGAACAGTTCTAGGTTTGCTTACACTTCACCCTAGAAAATGATTTTGAAATAGTTGAATGACTCTGGTGACTTTCTTGATATCGTTGAAAGTTGAGACTATGAATATGCGCTCTTTTTTTCTCAATTGTATTGTTAAGGGTCAATGTTGAAGAAAACAATTTCTACACTCGTGAAGTGAAGTTGAAATAAGAACGTTCAGAAATGGGAATGACGTAGTCATGATACAGTAATCTTGCAATTCTAAAAAACTGTAATTGTTCTCGTTAGCACATTTAGAAATGCCCTCGAGCAATGGTGAAAAAAAACGACGTGAAATATTTCTTTATATGCAGAATGGTTCAACCCAATGAAAGTACATTAGGTGGCGGTGAAAATTAGACCATATAGAAGAAAAAAGGAAATTATTTTTATGGTCCACCTTGTATTTCATCTAGTGATTTAATTACATCTGTCTGCTGCTCGAATTCAACTGTGTCCTTTAATGTATAAATCTTCCGAAATGACGCTGAGTTTTCTGGGTTCAGCAACTTGTAAGCTTGTCTTCTATGATTCCGCTCCTCAGTGCTGCCTTTTTCTTTCTGATGTCAATTTTAGAGACAAACGTAAATCACTCATGCAATACCGACATACTCGATAAAGAAATAGTATTCAGTAATACGTTTGTAGTGAATTCATCTGCTTACGAATATTAGAATTGCACAAGTTGCTGAACTTAAAATTTTATTTCAGTAGCATTAATTACATCATCTCTCAGAAAACTGACGCTTCAGGCCGCACTCAGAATAACTGCTTTTCCTTCGCATGAAATTCATTGTTTTGTTCAGACGTGCGACCGCCAGACACCATGGAAGCGATCAAGTCTTCATGTTTTACAGAACTATCTATACTTGTATTGCGGGAGTGAACGTTTGACAGAAACGACACCCGACCTCCTCCGACCATGGCGAAAAATGGTATTGGCGGCTTGACCTGAGTTTGCGATGTAGGAACTGCAGGACTAAATAGCGTATGGAATAATACGTCTGACTGAAGAAGCGCAGGATTCAGCATGCTTATGATCATTCACTGGAACTATTTCTAACATGCAATATTTGCAGCTGCAGCCCGAAGAGTGTTCGAGTGCAGATAGTAATTCATTGCTATCAGTAGATTTTTGCTAGTGCTGAAGGACGCGATGCAAAAACTCGCCTGTATTTGAAAGCTTCTTCAATTAAATGTACTTGGAAGTAACGTTATAAATTTTCTATGCTACACGTGTCAACAAACGTTGTTATGCTTCATTGTCGACAGTCCACAGTTTTCAAATCGAATGAATGCTGAAATTCCACGCTGAAACTTGAAACAATGCGGGATGGACGTGTGTCTCCGGATGGGTAAAAGAAAACTACCTCTTTTGCGGACTGTCTCTTGACGCGGAAACGAAAACTCTGACTCACAACTTATGCGAAATGGGGTTGTCGTGCAGTTCCATCCCGCCACAGCTGTGCGACTTCCTGACGACGACGCTGCTCGGGGATATGAACAACAAAAAATTAACTTTGTCGTCTGAACACATATGAAAACAAATATAGTTTCCCCTTAAAATACTTCCAATGCAAGTATGTCGTGCACAAGCCGTCGTCCTAATTGGTAGAGTGCGACCGGCTTTTTTGACGCACTTTCGATGGTCTACTTCGGTCCTGTCAAAACTCCTTCTTAATTAGAGCGGGTTTCTTTCAGTTTCAGTTAATAAAATGAGCACTGCGTCAGGTAGCCGACGATAGCTGTGAAAGTTAAGCGAGCATTTGGGTGATGCACATTTGAATAATATTCAACGAGACGACAACGAGAAAAGTCCAATTCGATGATGAAAATGCGTTTTGGACTCGATGTTGGGCGTTGAAAACTCGCGCCCGCGGTGCAGGAAGCGACGCATGAACTCATTAGGCAGAACGCGTCTGACGCTCTGTAATTAAACGCACAGGAAAGCAGCCAGCCAACCCTGACCGCACCAAGATTTATCGGCGCAATTTCCTACCCAAAGCCGACCCTTGCACGCTCTGCCCTTGTTTTGAAGCCAGCCCGTGTGGATCGGGCCCATTCATGCTCGTAATGGAGGGTTTTTTAGGGTAATATTTCTCTCAGTGTTGTCGAACCTTTTAGGGTAGTATTTCTTGCGTTGTTGGCGAGCCTTTCAGGGTAATATTTCGTGCGATGTCGACGGGTGTTTTAGCGTAATAATTATCTTATTGTTGTTCCAAGCACTGAGAAGCTTTGTATTCATGGCCGAGGAACAATTTATTGCCCATGCATCGGCGATGGTTGTTTACGTAATCGTGTCAGGTTTTTCAATGAATACTGAAGTGATAAATGTAAAATGGTACAATATTTAGCGTACTCGAACGGATTTTACGATCAAAACGTCAAGGAAAACAATGATTGTCTTCGATATATATGAGAAGCAACTAATACGTTGAAAAAAATATTAAACGTCATCAAAAGATGAAACGAAAACTACCACAGCTTCACATACCCGTATATGACTACAAAGATCAAGTCACGCCGCTTTAAATAATTACATAAAAATTACTTTAAACTGGAACACAGTCTTTATTCTGATGAATTTAAAGAAGTGTTCGCAAGCAATTGCATGCAGTCAGCGTGTATCAGGGCTTGTACAGCGCTTACAGACTCACAAATTGCTGCTTCTTGCTCGAATAACTTGCCCGCTCTGGTGAAAAAGGTGACAAAATTTCATCTCATTTTCTAAAATGAAAGTACAACACATGTTTTGTTTCTTTGGTTGTCAGTCTTTGTAGTTTGGTCAATGGGAAGCGAAGCAGCTGCAAACAACGATCACACAGCAAATTTTACACACACATTACACTCACCCCACACACTCATACAATAAATCCCACTTACATACACACACCAACACAATCATATATAATATATACACCAACACAATCATATATAATACACACACCCTACACACTCACCGGATACACACTGTACACATATACAAGCACACACTCACGTATAATACACACACATCCCACACACATCACACACACAGCCACACTCTCTGCTTCATGCATTACGTGTATGAAACCAACCATCCCTCGAAAAGCACCACAGAGCCGCGCTGCACGGACTGACGTACGCACGAACGGACGCGGTTCGTTGCCCTGGCTGACCGAGAGTAAATCAGGATGATTTAACGAAGGATTTAGTTTCATTTGCGGGATTTACGTGGCCGGCCTGCGGGATAAAGATAACCTGCAAAAACTGCACCCCGACCGTCCCGGCAGCGCTGGGTCATAGAAACTGCGTGCGATACTCGAACCCTCCGTCCTCCTCTGTCGCCCTCGGGCAGCGACACGGCATCTTTTTCCTCTTTTTGGCAGGCTCAGATCTCATCAGTTCATCTAAAGCGAGTGTCGAGTTTTTACAGCGTGGGTACATGCATCGGAACGTGTATAATTGTGAGCCGACCTATGCACGAGTATGTGCCGTCTGTCTGTCGGCGCTGGTCACCTTCACCTGTTCAGACTTCTGCATGAAGGCTGTGTGCTATCCGCGCATCTCTCATTTATTTTAGACCAAGGCCTATTCAAGCGTTGAATAGGATGTTTTAATGTCATTATGTGTTCGATTTTTTATAATTTTTAGAGTCATCATTATTGTTTTATATTTTTAGTTAGTGTTATAGGTGGCATTATAGTTTTCACTAAATGTTTGGTATTTTGAGTCATTATTATCATTGTGATTACAGCTGCTATTAATGTTACAATTATTTGTTGCACTTTTATTATTATCGTTATCGCCTTACTCTAATTACTATTATCGTCGTTGCTATTATTTTACCAATGTAATATTTTCATTACTATTTTTCTCTGTCTTTCTTTCCGCCTGCCCCAACTTCGATACTAGGAATTAGTTCAAGTTGGGGCCCGTTTGACTAGACTCCTCGAGTCGTCCTAGTCAACTACAACTATAATAAAATTACTCTTGAATGTACAGTACGATTGTGCAATATTACTTCGAAAAATTACTTAAAAAACCAAACTTGCGGACATATCACTGGGAGCATAAATGGATTTTGGTTGCCCATCAACATCTCGGCACCGAAAAATGTGAACTTTTACATCGAGATATGAAGTCTTATATGCAGTGTTATGTTAACAGCTTCCGCTAAGTTTTATTGAAAAAATTCGGCGCTCAATTATGCTAGAACTATGCTACACAATGAACTAATTACTTTCGCTACCAGACTGCATCCTTCTAAGTAACTACTTAGTATTCATGATTTGTTACGAATCTGGCAATTTTGCTTTTGATGAGCAGTCCCAGCTGATATCTTGTTCTGAATCATCCTTCACTCACGACTGAATTTTTCATGATCTCAGAAAAATGCTGCAAATTTGCTACCTTATCCAGGTCTAGACAACAGTGAGAGCTCAGCGATATTGAAATTGATCTAATATTGATTTCATGATAACGGCTTTTTTAAATAATTCTTCTAAGTCAATGCGGTTGGGCTGGATGCAGCCAAGAGCGATATGTACAAGAGACGCAAGAACATGATCTGTAAGATAATACAAACTAGCATTAAATAGTGTCCTTTCGATGGAAGGGGTTCAAAGTCTTAAGTACAGTTGCAAAAGCTCATTATTTTCGCTCGACAGAATATGACCAGTGCCCTTGTAGTGCAGATATCGTTGCAAGTGGAGGGATCATACATCAAAATTGGTCGCCGCAGCCACCCGACTTGCACGCTGCAGTTCGATATGAGTTGACGATCAAATGTCGCTCTCTGATGGAGCTAAGATCTGCTAAGCCGTGCTAAGATCTGCGTCTCGCTAAGATTTGTGTGGTGCTAAGATCTGTGTCAACGTAAAAGTGAATTCCCTTAAAACCTGAGAGAAGTCCCAAGCTCGTAAATTTTTAGCAGCAATGTTGATAAAGACGCTGTTAATTACCTCACCGTTGAAAAACGATTAACAATACTTGTATGAATTTGGCCCTGTAACATATGCTGTCCGGTACTCGTACGTACCTCAGTGTTGAGAGGCAGGTACATCCAAATTTGGCAAGAGACATCATTCAGGACGAAGACTGGCATATATTGTGGCGCCGGCGGACACTGGCAACTGTCTTATCTTGCAATCAAAACCTAATTAATTGAACCGACGTTCGGAATCTATTCTGTGCGCTGCAACAAAAAGTTAAGTCTTACGTACGCAACATCTCTTTGTAGTTTTATGATAAAATTTGGGTCTCTTGAACGCCTGTCTCCTGCACACTTGAGGAAACGAGCTACTGGCTGAATTTTCTACTAATTTGCAGAAAATTGAAGAAATATTTTGGAATAGTAAACCGTGCTACTATTGCCGCTTAGGATGGCTAGGAGAGGAGTGTGTGACCAAAGCTGGATGAAGGCATCCCCTCTTCGTTTGCAATGCATGGCAGATCTCGGTGGCTGAATCCAGATCAAAACTAATCGATAAGGAGTGATCAGTTAGAGCTGCTTCTAAAACACTAATGAACAATAATAAGCAGTCACCTCTCTGAACAAACTCTGAAGCACTTTTTGTATTCTCACTGCAAATAACACAATTATCCAGAGCTCCATCCCCCTTCATCCATCGGTTGCAACGGCTGCCCAACTCAAGCACACCTTCTCCGTATTCCTGACTCCACCACATTTCAAACCAGACGTTGGCTGCTTATTATCTTACTACTTCCTTTCCCCCTTAACATTCTACACTCCAAATTACTCTTCAACTCCCTCAATACACTTTATCGTCATAGAACCTCGCTTATCACCCTTTCAAACCACGCCACTCACCATTTATGAGACGGATACTGTGCTTCTCTATGTTTTTCTCGATGCCCAAGACTTCACACTACTCCATCAAAACGATCAGAACAATCAAACTTATTACGTCAGACTTCTGTTTTTCATCATATCATGATCCTAGTCATCAACGCTCCTTTCAATGCATTCCGTGGTTGCTTTCTAATCTTATTTTACGCCCACATCTTACATTTATACTGCTTACACGATGCCCTCTCTAAGCAATCGAAGACCTCACTTCCCCACTCGTGGCAACCTTCATTCGACAGGTATTATTATTCTTCAAGTGCTTCGTCAATTAAATTTTATTCACTAAAAACCTCAATTCACGTGTATTACTGAACTTTCTGTATACACTCTCGAATTGTAGACTATTCTCTGAACCATTACATTGAACAAATAGCATGTATTTTTCTATATACTTATGCAACACTAAAATTTCATGACACTCGGAAACTTTCGATTGATCTGTGTGCGTGAACCTTCACTCGTCAGCTCAGTGATGCAGCAGCAGGCAGAGTGAGAGGATGTACGTGACTATATAGCATTGTGAGTACATTGTGTGCACTCTCCGACTTACAGTGTAATTTCATCTTAATAAATTGAAGTTTTAGTTCAGAGTTGCATTAATGTATTCTTCACGCAAACAACAAAAGACATACTAAAGCATAATCGTGCAACAGCGGGTAAGGTTTAGTCCGATTGCACTTGACACCAAAACTTGAAGATGTCTTTTGTAATTATGTGTTTTTTATATTTATTCTCAGTCCGCCTACAGAGCTAATAGGCTGTCAGAAGTAGGACTAATTATGACTTAGGCTTAAGAAGTTTACGAAGTGAAAACCATTTGAAAGGTCCCCGACAGACATGTTTGCAGGCCACGAGCCCAATTTACCGTGCGTAGGACACACAACCCAATCTCCAATTTTTCAGTTAGCTCTCTCATCGCAGAAGGTTGCCCGGCCTCGTATCGCATACCTCGGGAACATTAATTATATTATTATCGAAAGCTAGATGTTGCTGCCAGGTCCGTTCTGGCCGTACATCAACATCAAGCAGCACGGAGCGGGGAACTGTTGAACGAACATTATTCTTCATGTTCATAATATAGAGTATCTGACGTAGCTTTCTCTAAATTAAGACTTCAGTGTGGCTGCCCGAACACTGAGTCAAAAATATTTGATAAGAAAGGACGAGGAACATAGTGAACTGATGCAGGCGTAAGTTCATGCTACCTAAAGCAGCTGCAAAAAGTATGTGAAGCCCCACAGCTCAAGGCATAATGATGGGTACAAGGTCTAGCTTTCTCGCAAGACCATTTATAATTATGTATAAATGGGGCTACCAAAGTCTCTGTATGAATTGTATTATGTAATTAAGAATGGGCCAGCGAAGAGATTAGGTTGAACCTAAGCCGCCGTGCTTTACGCGGCTCCTGATATAAAATGTTATCATGTCAAAGATGTCTTTAATAAAGGGTTGAAGTACACGGTGTTGCAAAAAGTGTAACTGCATTTCGTTGTTGATTCAGGGTATGTTTGCTAAATATTGTACAATTTGCTTTCTATACTCACTGTTGACAACATTGGTGTACTTCTTACAAGTTAGTGCACGTTTTGTTACTCGATATACAACTGTACGATGATTAATAAATACGTTATGATCGATCATCATATGATAGCTCTGTTTTGCGCCACTGCATCAGGTGCGCTACGTGCGCAGGCCAGCAGTTATGTTTCCAGGGTGGACGTTGGTTGCTATTGAAACGTTTTGTGCAAGTTAGGTATTTGTCCAAACAATCATAAACATTCGCGTGTAATACTCAGTGCCTCTGAATACAAAAAATTATTATATTTCATTAGTGAAGCAATTAGCAAGCTACACCATGTTCTGTATCTAATCTGTTCATGGAAAGTTTCCAATTGTTTTTCATTCCCACAAACTTGTATCATAGATACTCAAAATACTGCAATTGTGCTCTACTCTGCTACTTGCGCAAGTGCAGCTGATGCAAGTACATTTTGATGCGTAGTGTGCAATTGTGTTTGTTCTTGGTGAATGCAAGTGATAATTCTTAAATTAATTATGTATGAATTCTGTACAAAAATTAACGAGAATGATTACTCGAGGAAAAGTTTTTCAGCTGTATACATAGGGGCAATCTGTGAGTAATTAAATACGTTCAAATGACCTCCAGCTGTGCTACTTTAGAAGGTACTCAGATTAAGGTGAGATGCCCCTTACCAGCTTTTGATCTGTCTAGTTAATTAAGGATAAACCCTCGCGGCATTCATTGGAGCCGACAGGCTCACTGCATGGTAGCATTGAAGCTATCGGAGGCGGCAGAAGACAATGTTCTCTGATTTGTGTGGAGGAGAGCAATGCGTTTCGGTCGATGGATAATGAAAACTGTTACAAGTTTTGTAAGACTGGCGTGAAAAATTCCAGTTCAGCGTACGTTGATCGGCATAATAAAATGTACTTTAGCGGGAATTAAGGTAAAATGTCAAATGCTACAATCGAGCCACTTTGGCGGCCGGCCAATCACAGCGACGGGATTTGTTGACGTCGTACCAAGTAGTCACGTGGCAAAGTTGTTGTTGTTCGATGCTATGAGGTGAGAGAGTGGAAGTAGAGTTTGGTACAGGTTGTACTGGTGAAGAAAAACATGGAAGTGAAAAGGAAAAAAGACAGTAATAAATGAAAAAAGGCAAAAAATGCATAATTTGGTGACTTTGCATGTCTATTTACAGGTTTTGAGAATTTGATAACGTGGTTAAGGAGGCGAAGTGGCGTCGATCAAATTTCAGAGGAGACGAATTGATTGCAACTGGCGAATACAGGAGGCATATTATTTTAGGGAACTTGATTCGACAGTTGTGGCTTGTATGAAATTTCTCCAGTGGTAACACACAAATTTGACAAGGATGTTTAAGGTATAGTATGAAGCGATCTATATTCATTATACTTATCTTTATTGCTCAAAGCGGGGGAAACACTACGAATTTTGATCTATTAAAGTTATCCTTTCAGAGAGCATGTATTTGTGATTTTTACCAAATTTCATTCTTTTAGGACTTCGCTTCTCGAAGATCGTTAGAAAAGTAATACTTAAGAGCAAGGTAGCTAAAATTGACACATTTAGGCCATGTAATAAGCATTATCTTCATGACGGAAATTTTGTCAGCCATTTGTATTGTAAGCTGCGAAAAGCCTATGAAATTTGGTTACTTCGACTGAATCAGGCAACTTGACTGTGTGTACAGAACAACGACAAAAATATTCAGTGATCCACGTTTTAAACAATAAATATAATGTGTCCCCACACAACATTTCCGCAATTTAATACATTGAATTCAGTGAGAAATCAAATACTTTTCTTTTCTCACTTTGAAATAGGTCTAACTTATGAAGTTTTCATTAGGATCATGGCCATCACAATGGCAAATAAATTCTAATAATCGTAATTAATATTTCACGATTATCATATACTTTCACCACAAATTTCTGCAGAGAGCACTCTTATCAAGTGAATCTCCCGGCCGGGAGCTGATGTGTTAATGCACTTGCGGTCAACGTAACTCCACATACGAAAGCTCTGAGGTGTCACAGAGCTGCGTGAAAACTTACCTGGAAATATAAACCGTAACAAGGTTGATTATAGCTCACACCGCTGCTACGTACACTGACCTGGACCTACGCTACCAGCTGATCGCCTTGTCACTATTTCGGATTTGCCAGCCCCAGGTAAATGCGAGGCCTCGTCTCTGTTACTCGCGGTGGATAAAATAAGTCTGTCTAAGTCCGACCACTATCTTTGATGGTTATTTATGGAACTGCTTAAAAAGAAGCTACTTCATTTTGTCCGCTAATGCATTTGCTTCTTTGAGAAGGGTCCTGCAACGGATCGTGTTTGAGGGAAGCATACCGTAAATCAAACACAATTGACAGCTTCTTTAGCTTCATAAATCAGTGTTCCTTGACTGTGTAAGGTATCAGAGCGGGCATCTATAGCTCACAGGGTTTATCTCCTAAGTATCACTAAAGGGACCATCTTTGGAGAGTTCCAGAGGCGCACCCACGCAAATCTTTTCAGGCTCATCGCTCCGGAGCTCCATTATTCAATGGAAGAACCAGCAAGGATAGGGAGGAGTTCACCAAAGTCCCCAATACCGGTGTATTTTTGACACTTTATCTGATACGGGTGACAAGGCAAATACAAATATCAAGCGCAGCAATGGAGCGGTGCAATAAATTGTCCCGACCTCAACATGGCGATGTCTTGCGCCTTTCTTTGTCTATATTTGTGTCTATTAAAATTTAAATGGAGGCCGTAAATGACGATTATCAGCCTGATGTGCGTAGCGGGTGCATCATTTAAGGCATTGTGTGTAAACGCCGACTCGTTTGGGACCAGGAAAATAGGACCTATTTACATAACAATGCCATCGTTTTCTTCTGCATATGTTGTGATCTACAAAACAGTTTAATTTCAAGCTCAGGTCAGAAAATTGAAAGCAAGCAAAATGACAATCGATGCCAAAATTGAACACACGATCAATATTTTCACTAACAGTAACACGTTTCGTGTGCTGTGGACCAGAAGGGGGACATTTTATTCTTGGTTAAATAACATCGTCACTGAATACCTGTTTTTAATATAATCGATGGTAATAATTATCGTAATAGGCATATTCATGATAATGATACTTAGAGTAATATTACGGTATTAGTAATAGGAATATTAAGTTATTCAAGGTAACTAATTAAAGTTATTGAGCCAGCAAAGATTTATTACATAAGTAAATTTTAGATTCAATTTTATTAAGCCATCATGAATTTAAAGAACAAAAATAAATCTCTAACATCTGCGCACAACCGCACAGAAATTAACCGTGTTTAAGCACCTAAAATCAGCAAAAAGTGCCGATTGGTGCGGCATTTTGCGGGTGACCAGAAGAGGAAGTGCGCTACCGTAGACTGCCCTCACCCCGTTCATACCGAGTGGCATAAATTATTGTCAAGTTGAGTATTACGATATTTAATTAAGGTTAGTCAAATTTTAGCGGGCTTTAATTCATTTTTGAACATCTGGCATCGAATGTGACCCTTAAGACGCCTGCTACCAGCCCACTTACTCTCGTGTCATGTCTGCATTCGAGCGTGCAAACACCAAATTAATATACTAGAAGGTTAGCTTTCAGCAGGGAATGATCAAATTCCTATACTACCGTATAAATGGGTAATAGCAATACCTCTGAGTCTAATTACTGAATCAAATTTTGGTTGATCATTAATCACCTTCCCGTCATAAGTGGAGGTCATTAGCGATATCTTTACGGCGCTATCTCGTGGGGTGTTAACCTTCACAGAATAACTGCCGGTCCAATTTCTCTGTCATTAATGTCAGTGCTCCAGCGCCATCTTTCAAATGCTCTAATTCCTTTGAATGTTTTCTTTTCTTCAAGTGCATGCTATAAATGTCACTTGAACAGAGCTATTACCATAAAGCGATGCTTTTATTAATGTTATTACACGATAATACACTTATATACAACAACAGCGTTAATTTAAAAACCCGTTTTTTGTTCTGTCTTCTAGAACTACTTTGTTCTGTCGCGTAGCATTACAACACTTTGTAACGCGTTGTTACATTACAACTCTTTGTAACGCGTGATTAGATTACAACGCTTTGTAACGCGTGGTTACATTACAACGCTTTGTAACGCGTGGTTACATTACAACGCGTTGTAACGCGTGGTTACATTACAACGCTTTGTAACGCGTGGTTACATTGCAACGCTTTGTAACGCGTGATCAGATTACAACGCTTTGTAACACGTGGTTACATTACAGCGCTTTGTAACGCGTGGTTACATTACAACACTTTGTAACGCGTGGTTACATTACAACTCTTTTTAACGCGTGGTTACATTGCAACGCTTTGTAACGCGTGGTTACATTACAACGCTTTGTAACGCGTGGTNGCGTGGGTACATTATAATGCTCTGTAACGCAGTGTTACATTATATGATGCAATGACGACGTCAGCATCATGACGCATTGTTACACTGCTATCTAGCATCAATTTTGGAAATCATTGCAAATTGTTTTACAATATTAAAATGCAACAAGGATGATAATAGGTGTATAGTGTCGTACAGTTATATTTTTACGAAACAGTGATTTTATTACTGTTTCTCCGCAAAATTTTCATCTTACTCGTGGTAGCACGACAAGTATTTAGCCATTTAGCATATGTTTTCCTACTCACTTTTAGCAAAATAATTATGGAAAATTAATTTCGTGGTGCAAACAATCCTTTAAATTCTACTCTGAAATACTAGGTCAGTTAAATTAGTAAAATATTTTAAAATAATTATTTCAATAAAGTTATTTCAAAAGAGCTCTTTTAATATTTATAGTTTAATCAAGGTATTTCATAGCCCCCTAACGCTATAATCTCAATTATCGCTCAGTTGACATCAATCGAGCGGACCCTCTTAATGACATTCCATTGCAAATATACGAAATATCGTTTTTTGAACTGATTCTTTATACTAGTGTTGAAAGTCCCTCTAATTTTAGGTTTAAAATGAAAATGCTTTCATTTTGAATGCTTTATATTTAGGCATTTTTTATCCATTCCTTTTCACTTCGTTCTGTCTAAATGAGCTCACTTTCATCGTCTTCTCTATAACTCCGTTCACTTAAAATAAGATAAATTTCGTTTTCTTCCCTTATACACGGATTTAAAGTGAACGAGTTAACACTTTAAATCCGTTGTACTTAGATGCTTTCACTTATATACGTTTAAGGCAAATCAAAGTTTATTTGCGGCATCTCCCTTCTTCCTCTCCCTCCCTCCCTCCCCCCCGCTGGCTGCAACTGCTCCCCCTGTGCGTGACTGCCTCGTAATTATGCTACGCTATCTTGAACTCTTTTCAATTATTTCATTACTGTACTCAGTATCTTTGAAATTTCGTAAGCTTACTTAAAAAAAAAACAGTTCCGCTACTGAGTTCGCATAAATTTTTGATAGAAGATAATGATGTGAAAAATCGCTTATCATTTCTCAGAATAGAGAGACGTTCACTTTCGTAAAGGAGTACACATACATTCGGACTCGTGTTGATGCCCTCCAATGAAACTTGACGGTGAAAATCCGACAAAATTACTCACTGAACTTGAGCGATTTTTTACACCTGTACCAAAACTTCCCAATCAAATTGAAATTTTCTTGTGAAACACCGACTGCCGTTCCGAAATGAACACTCGGCGGCATACCCAGTCTCTGCACACCTGTCCCATCATGTCTCAATGAACAAATTACAGGGATAAATTAGACAATGAGATGAGCTCATGCACACTTTATTTGCGATCTCTAGTATTGGTGAAATCGAGAAGTGATGCGATTACAAATAACATGTTTCAAACTTGAGATTTATTGTCGTCATAATTATTTAAAATCATACAAGAATATCAGCCATACCTTGTCATTCTTTGCACTTGAATGCATTTTAAAAACTGGGACTCAAGCAAACTGTAACATTTAATTCAGTAGCTTAGCTCGACAAACCCGAAAGAAATATACGATAAAAATACATATAAGGTACTCAGTTCTACCAGGCATGTTCCTAATGGACTGCACACCTCAGTATTAGCCAAGAGTCAATATCAAGCCCTATAATCAGTTGTATTAGGCATGTTCATAATGGACTGCGCACCTCAGTATTAGCCATGAGCCAATATCAAGCCCTGTAATCAGTTCTATTAGGCATGTTCCTATTAGACTGCGCACCTCAGTATTAGCCAAGAGCCAATATCAAGCCCTATAATCAGTTGTATTAGGCATATTCCTAATGGACTGCACACCTCAGTATTAGCCAAGAGCCAATATCAAGCCTGGCAATCAGTTGTATTAGAACTGCCGTCAATGGACACATTCTGTAGGTTAACAGAACAAATCGTCTCTAGATAATCACTGCGATCACCCGCGAGGGGAGGCTATCTCAGAACACAAGCTGTGAGTGTGGGGTGCAGGCACACAGGGCGTTTGTGTAGTTTGTGTAGGCCTGGCAACAGATCAGCCTTGTGTGTGAAGGGGAGCTCACATGAGGGCAAACAAAAGATTTGATGGGCATCGTTCAACCCAGAATTGATCTACACCATCCGACGTGAGCTATTTAGCTAACAAATAATGAGCAAATATTAGTTGTTATTCTCAGGTTACATTCGTTTGAGTTCACTCGTACGGCTGCCTGCATTTTATTAGGTTTCGAAAAACATAACACATTGAAAGCGTTTCCGACTTCTTTACACCGTTACGTTTCTAAATAACATTGCACATTTTTAATTCAATTGCAATAACGTTAGTTTTAGGAAACCTAGATAACTTTGGTAAGCCGAGAAGGAAATAAAATCAATACATTGCATTGGCTAACTTAAACATGTAATCCTATAATACATCAAGTATATGAATTTAAATTTTAGATTTTTCATGTCTGGCGGACGGTGACAATCCTTTGAGGTAACGGAAATTCATCATAAAAAATGATGCAATCGTCATAATGGTTTCATGAATTGGTTATCAAAGTGAGAATCATCCGCAATATGAAAACACAGTCTAAAGTTCACTGGCATGCGGCATTCAGCGAGCCACAGACTGCCTTCTCTGTACACACATGAAGCCTTAGCTGCAGCGCTGCTGTGTACACACATGAAGCCTTGGCTGCAGCGCTGCTGTGTACACACATGAAGCCTTGGCTGCAGCGCTGCTGTGTACACACATGAAGCCTTGGCTGCAGCGCTGCTGTGTACACACATGAAGCCTTGGCTGCAGCGCTGCTGTGTACACACATGAAGCCTTGGCTGCAGCGCTGCTGTGTACACACATGAAGCCTTGGCTGCAGCGCTGCTGTGTACACACATGAAGCCTTGGCTGCAGCGCTGCTGTGTACACACATGAAGCCTTGGCTGCAGCGCTGCTGTGTACACACATGAAGCCTTGGCTGCAGCGCTGCTGTGTACACACATGAAGCCTTGGCTGCAGCGCTGCTGTGTACACACATGAAGCCTTTGCTGCAGCGCTGCTGTGTACACACATGAAGCCTTGGCTGCAGCGCTGCTGTGTACACACATGAAGCCTTGGCTGCAGCACTGCTGTGTACACACATGAAGCCTTTGCTGCAGCGCTGCTGTGTATGTACATGTTTAATCTGTTCACCAAACAAAGAAACGTTTTTCAGACAATAATTACAAAAACAGCAAGTGCATGCAAGGTCGTTATGTTCTAATGCAACCCTCTTGCTTGACTGCCATGCTGTAGCTCTCAAGTGATGGAAATCTTATGCGTAACTCTGTACTAAATGATATGCACGCTTCTGTGGTAATGAAATGCAAAATTAATGTGCACTGAATTACCGCATAAATGATCGTACAACTCACAATTTCAAGATGGAATTGCCCCTATGCGGCCACGAGCCCTATTTAGGGTAGTTTTTATCGAGTTGCCCTAGGCAATAAATTCAGGCAACATCAGCGTGGATATCGCCAGAATAGCTCCTCAAATTAGCGTCGCTCCGTGAGAAGAGTCGTTTTGTCGACTAATATCCGTGCCCTCGAGGGCACGAGGGCATGAACACGTGTTTATTGGCCCCTCCATCGGGCAACATCGGCGTCGACAGATGTTCTTTATGTCGCCCGATGCCGGGCCAAGGAGGCCTAGAGCGTGACGGAGGGCGGTACTAAATACACAGGTCCTGCAAATGTTGGTCGTAACGAGGTATGCTTTAGACTCGCGCCAAGCTGGAGAAAATCGTGGCAAAATAAAGGAATTTGTTTCTAAAACATGAAAGATAAATCAAAGAATACCATACAGAAAAAGAAGTGGAAACTGAAGTTAGAAGTCAAAATGAGGAGAATTCAATGATAAGGCGGTTGTTCTAGGCAATAGTTTGGTGAAAATAAACATGTTTTCCACTCACTATCTCAAACTATAACCATTTGGAGAAAATTTTAGAGTACAATTACAACGAGAAGCAATGAGTCTGTTTTACCAAAAATGCGACGAGTGACGTATGTTCAATCCTTCCATTTAAATTACAAATTTCCAACAGATGTGAATCAAAGTCCAGTCCAGTCAAGGCAGAAATAGAAGTTCTCTAATGAGCTCGCCTAAAAGTAACTCTGTACAAAGAATCTCAATTTATATGCCAGTTTTCCAGCATCAGCCCTTGTCACTCTATGAATCGATCTTTCCCCCGCATTGAACTCTCACTAAAAATACTTAGCTAACACTTGTTTCTTCAAATGAATGCTGCTCCTTCTTTGCATTTGCTTGGCCCCTCTACGCTGAAGATCTGAACTCAACGCTACTGTTACTCATTATATCTGTCTTTCTCTCATTGTTTCTAGGAAACAAACTGTTTCAGTGTCACTGTAACTACCAAATTTGCATCCTCTATGTGACTTACTCCTTCTCTCTGCAATGTACAGTCTTCAGGTCTCCTCACCGAACAAAGCTTGCAAATCGACCACACCCTTAAAAAATTTTTTGCTCATCATCTTTTACGAGTGATAAACTGAGACTGATATGCATTTGTCAAAATTTGAATAACTTCAACGCTGCAAAGTTCTAACATTAATTCAATAACAAATATAACCACAGAAAATACATTCCTCAAAGGTGAGTCACTTAAAACAATCAATGATATCATAAATTTTGCTCCACCAGAGCTTGTTATAGAGAAACTATTGGGCCGGAAGAAAACAAACCGGCATCATGCGATACCAAAAGCTGCCTCCAATACTGCAAGGGGCCTTCAAGGTTGCCTGCGTTGGTTAGGTAAATAAATATCATTAGCAAGTCCTTCAAATTGACTGTGAAGAAGAATGCATAATGAGCGCAACATGTGAAGCCATCACAGCTGCGGTCGTTGATTTTGCCACGGTAGGCGGCCTCGGTCATTTAATTTTAATTATTGCTTCGTCAGCTAATTCTTTTGAGAAATTTTTTTCTATAATAAATTTGTGGCATGAATTTATCTCAAAAAGATGATACCAAAGTATAAATTCTATACATAACATTTAAGCCATGCTATCTAACTTAAAGCGATTGTTACCGACTAATACTGTTACCATCATATCTTCTAGTTTTCAATGAACCGCCCTCTTATACATGGCTATAAAACCATCAAAATCAAGATCAAGAGCTCCGCAGCATTTTCCTAGGGTCAAATATGACCATAAAAGGAAAATTTAATTCCTACTCTCGTTTTATGAGATAGACCCTTCCTAAAATTGCTAATATTCTTCTGGTTCACACTCTGCTTCAGTCATTAATATGCCCATAGTCTCTCGAACAGTGTAAGAACTCTAGTACACCTCATAAGTTGTGAGCAGCCTCTAATTATTATAGGAACAAAACTGACCAACATTGTAAAAAACGAACTTTCAACAGTGGCTTCATTACTACGAATTTCACAGATAATCGTCGCCTATTTATCAGGTCATTTAAAACAATCTATGAGCGCGAGATGAAAAAGTCTTCGTAAGCGAAGCGGGGGCACACCTCGTCTGTGGCTGCATAGCAGACATAGCTGGGAGATCGCCTTCAGAACTCGTAATTGCGCTCAGCAATGCCTCGCTTCAGATTTTCAAGATATCGAATAATTATAAGGTAGTAAATCGATCAATTATGGATCGATCTTCTGACTGCTTATTTGCCTGTGGATGTCCTGCTAGACGCATTAAGGTAAGCCGCGTGGTGATGTCAAATACACCTCCCATTTCTTGAACATTCGAGTGCAGCTTGATGCTCAGTTGAGACTTCATGGTCAATTGAGACTTATGACCAGTCGAGGCTTGATGCTCTGTCGAGACTTGATGCTCTGTCGAGACTTAACGCTCAGTCGAGGTTTGATGCTCAGTCGAAGCTTGATGCTCTGTTGAAATTTGATGCTCAGTCGAGGCTCGATGCTCAGTCGAGGCTTGATGCTCAGTCGAGACTTGATGCTCAATCGAGGCTTGATACTCAGTCGAGGCTTGGTTCTCAGTCGAGACTTGATGCTCAATCAAGGCTTGATGCTCAGTCGAGCTGCTGCGAGAAAATTGGGTGTGTTGGGGCCCGTGGAGGCCACTGTCTAAACTTGCGGCAAAAACGAGATTTCTGCCAGTGTGCGAGTCCTACAATGAGGGTTGGCGAGTAATTTCCAGCAATGCACACCGCGGCGCACACGCAGCTCAGTCTTGACCTGAGTAGAGATAAGTATGATCATATGCCCCAGCCTTAGCTTTTCGCTTGAGCATCTAAAATTATCCATAGTTTTTGCCTCCAAGGTATTTTTATCAATTATATTACAACGTTATCTATGGCAGGCGAAAAACTCAGATTTGGTTCATCAGAAAAACAGGGCACTTCAAAGAGTGACGTAAAAAATGGCTGTTTGTATTTACGTGTCCCGCGCTCCTGCACAGCTTTAGTCCTGTGAACATTGAGGAGTTTGTTCAAATGGTTTGTTCAAACTCCTGTGTGAGCAGTGAGGAGTTTGTTCAAATGGCGCGTATTTATCGACGCCTGGATTGAAGTATTTTCCTAGTGCTTTGATAGATCAGATCGACGAACAGAGAAGCGTTTACGTATACGTATAGAAAATAAAATATTATGATTTTAGTATCGGATCTTCTGGTGTGCGATATTACCATTTAACAAAAGTGGATGATAGTTCTTCAACAGAGAAAGAACAACAGTCAACAGTATACAGAAAAACTGATTCTGTGTTTTTTTTGTGCTGATAACATACTAAACACTACTGGTTATGCTGATCATCAGGTGTTTAGTATATTAATCAGCCCAATCATCAGGTGCACGGCAGGACCTTCTGATCAATGATCAGGTGCACGGCAGGACCTGCGGATCAATGATCAGGTGCACGGCAGGACCTGCAGATCATTCCAGCTGAGCGACCAGCGCCGTACAACAGGTACTCCAAAAAACTCGGCCGCAGGTCAGGTTGCTGTGAGGGTGCCCGGTTACGCCCCCGAGGGGCAGCACGTATGCAGGTGTGGAGCTCAGGTGACGCCAATTTACTGCGTAAATCCTCGAGAAATATCTCAACGAATACTTCATTAAATATCGGTGAAATCAGCTTCTCGTCCGTAAAGCTAATTCGAAAAGAATTTGTGCTTGTATCAGAGGTTGACTGCACAAATGTGGGGGTCCTGAAAAACTCCACTGGTCTTTTGCTAATTGTAGGAATATGTTCTCTTGCTCAATGTTCTCTTGCTCAATGTTCTCTTAATCAATGTTCTCTTACTCAGTGTTCTCTTGCTCAATGTTCTTTTGCTCAATGTTCTCTTGCTCATCGTTCTCTTGCTCAATGTTCTCTTGCTCATCGTTCTCTTGCTCAATGTTCTTACTCAATGTTCTCTTGCTCAATGTTCTCTTGCTCATTATTCTCCTGCTCAATGTTTTCTTGCTCAATGTTCTCTTGCTCAATGATCTCTTGCTCAATGTTCTCTTAATCAATGTTCTCTTTCTCAATGTTCTCATGCTCAATGTTCTTTTGCTCAATATTCTTACTCAATGTTCTTTTGCTCATCGTTCTCATGCTCAATGTTCTTGCTCAATGTTCTCTTGCTCAATGTTCTCTTACTCATTGTTCTCTTGCTCACTGTTCTCTTTCTCAATGTTCTCTTACTCAATGTTCTCTTGCTCAATGTTCTCTGGCTAAGTTGTAGAGAAATTCAAGCTTTAC
Source organism: Orchestia grillus (assembly GCA_014899125.1). Lineage (NCBI taxonomy): Eukaryota > Metazoa > Arthropoda > Malacostraca > Amphipoda > Talitridae > Orchestia > Orchestia grillus. The sequence goes on from VOMN01043712.1 coordinate 53,028, forward strand.
CCTTCATGTTATCCGTAACGCCTCACCCACTTTACCAGGCCTGTGTCCGTGCCGCCACTGGGTGCTGGTTTCCATGTGTTCGTGACTCAAAATTAGTGGTATTTCTGTGCGTTCTCTCACGGATGTCTCGGAAAGAGCAATCTTACCTTAATGTTGCCAAATGCCTGCACTCGCTCCAAGGAATCTCATGAAAGTCGGTGTAAAATATTTTAGCTTATTTTCTACATCTATGTCATCTTGAGTTGTATTTCCTCCTATGTACCTATTCTTATTTCTTCTCAGATTTACCCATTACTGATGATGAGCAAGTTGTGCTCAAAAGCTTGAAAGTACAACTTGATTATGGACGAGTAAATTTTACCTGCCTTTGTATTTTACTTCTCAATTCGAATTGGATGACATGAGATTAAGAACCAGTATATTTTCACGGGTTCAATTCAGTCTGAACGATATTTCATGACTGAAAGATAATTGTTTTTTAAGCATCTTCCAGCTGTTCATATTCCGTTCTCATTTATTACAGTAGAGAAGCCAAATTTTCGCTTACTTTATTTTTCACATCATTGACAAATTTACCAAGTTTACCTACATAAGTTTCGCCAGTTTTCCGACGAGTATCTTCCTCCTGTATCATCACGCAATCTCCAAAATAGAGCACATTGCTGCATGCAATCGGACCCACAGTCCGCACCCGCCAGAGCAGCACGAGCAGGTTCCCAAGGTCGCCACAAAGGCTAGCAAAGAGCGCTCGTTGAGACACAATGGCGTGGTGCTTAGTCACAACGGCGTATTCGTCACATCCCTCGTGGCTGAGTTTTTTCTCCCATTTCCCTAGGCTGTCGAGTACACAATTGCAGTACCGCATTGTTTGAAAAAACGGGCACACTGAGCGCGGGTTAGTCTTACTCTGAAATTACAGAGTAAGCATTCAGGCGGTGGCCGCCTGGGAACTGCAATTGAGTTCCAGCCTTATTATCAAATCAATCCTGGGCTGCAGCACCTAGGAAGATTACAACACTCTTCCCTGTGTCATTACAGGGAAAATGGAAATACAGGCGATTCCATTCTTCTTAGACGTCTGATACTTTTCTCTCAAAGCCTCCTTCAGTCCCACACTCAAATTAACTGACAATTTTCTGAACTATTACTGCTGACAATTTTGACAGTCGCGTCCGGCGGACAGTATTTTCAGATAGTCAGCTAGTCAGCACGTTAAGAAATAGGTTCAGGTAGGGCGAAACCTTTATTTTTTACTGTCCTCTGTCATTTTGAGCTTCACTCTGCGTGTGTTTAAATTAAAAAAATTATGCCAAGAATTCCCCAATCCAAGTATTCAGTGATTTGAAGATACAAATCCTCCGTTCACTAGTTATAGCAATCTCAAAAAAGAATTGTGCTTTTTCTCGCATGACAAATCCAAAATAATAGGCGAAGCAATCAGCAACTGTGAATGCTTCCCACGTTCTAGCCTCGCATCACAAGTCTCGGGAGCTTCTCTATGTGCGCATCTCAGCCTGCTCCTCAACCGCACGGTCTTCAACTACGCCTCCCACGTCTTTGGCCTCACAATTCGCACAACGAATTATCCGGCCGGCCGAAAATAAAGAAGCAGTCAGTCACGCTAATGAAATTTTCCTGCTGTTCCTTCAGGAAGTGGCAGCTCATGAAAAATACTAGTATCTGGAGTCTGCATCATCACAGAAAGAGCATCGCGCTTCCCATTCTTAGGCTTCTGACTCTCAGGACGCAACTTATTGTAGACATCTGCTCAGGTGGCGTTAGCAAAACAACAAGTACAACTTCTTCGTCGTTTAAAGATGTTTAATAGGCTCGTAAACAGAATTACATAAAAAACACCCAATATTTTTCTGAAATTCAGTCTGAAATTGTAACTCGAAAACATCGCTGAGATCTAAATTTAGGGATTGCGCAATGAATCCCAAATTCTATTCTCAGACATGACTTCACGTTTCATGACGCCACAGCTCTTCATGTTTATCAAAGAATAGAATACCACAGCTCAGAGAATATGTATGGCGACTGGTCATCTAATTTGTAGCATTCAGAAGTCTGTTTTTTCTAAAATATGCAAACATTTTTGTCCCTTACGCAGTCCATCTGTCCACCAGCCTGCACCTCCCAGGTCTACGTATTGCGCAAGAATATTTCTACGCATCCTTGGCAGCACAACTCAAATGCTGGATGCTCTCAGGAGCAGCGGTCGCTCGTGAATGCATTCCGTCAGCCGATGGGTTCACCGACACAATTCTTCAATTCTACAGAGTGTCAGCTGAAAGGTAGGCCCTGGTAGCCTTGGTATAGCTAAAACACTAACTACATAGTATGTTAGCGTAGTCTCAGCTACCTTACTTTTGTTTTATATCAAAGATGCTTTGCTCCCATGGCTACCAGTGGCTACTTTTTCTGGGGACACCCTGTAGAAATGTAGCACATCTGCGCCTTGCCTCTTCATCTACCCACATATTCAACAGGAGTCAACGACTAATCGTCCGTTCGTGAGTCACCTCGATAAGGACCACCAATTTCGTCATTATTCAAGGGCACACCTTTATTAAGTTAGGGATATGCTCTGATAACTTAGAAAATTTCCTGTGATATAATAAATAGCCGCTCATTCTATTTTTATCGTACTCACCTTAAAATCATATTATTGAATCAATGAAGAAACTACCAGTGAATTTTAAATATCAGTGATATCAATGGCCTACCTAGTATAGCAGTGTGATACAGCTTTGTGTAAATGTTATTCTAGGATATCCTTCATTGGCATTGTTTTCATTGCTTTCATAAGATCTCATGCGCACACTGTATGGACCATGAACATTTCACGGTTGGCACTGTGTTGTGAGGGAACTGGCTGCCGACGCACTGACGAACCTTGAACAACTTCTGTGCTCAGAGCGCACTGTTGGAGGTTCAGTCTTCTGGGAATAAGAGAATAAGAATAAAGAATAAATCTTTACAAACCTAAGACAATGTTAATTTTCTAACTTTCCTCTTCTAAGCATCCTCTCCTCTTCTAAGCATCCTCTCTTCTTCTAAACATGCTCTCCTCTTCTGAGCATGCTCTCTTCTTCTAAATATGCTCTCTTCTTCTAAGTATCCTCTCTTCTTCTAAGTATCCTCTCTTCTTCTTAACATATTCTCCTCTTCTGAACATGCTCTCCTCTTCTAAACATCCTCTCTTCTTCTAAGTATCCTCTCTTCTTCTAAGTATCCTCTCTTCTTCTCAACATATTCTCCTCTTCTGAACATGCTCTCCTCTTCCAAACATCCTCTCTTCTTCTAAGTATCCTCTCTTCTCCTTAACATATTCTCCTCTTCTGAACCTGCTCTCCTCTTCTAAACATGCTCTCCTCTTCTAAACATGATCTCCTCTTCTAAACATGCTCTCGCCTTCTTCGTTTTCAGAGACCGCATGACACAGACAGCCTCTAAACCTGGCAGTTAAGTCAAGATACACTCTAGCACACTGAATTTGTGCGCTGGTAAAGTTCTGAAATTTTTATGTTTTGCATTTAAAGTATCAGGCACGTGTGAGACAAACAAGACTCAGCACCTCTAGCACAGTTAATAACCCGTGCTCTGAGGACTCTGTACAAATTATAGCAGAATACAGGTACTCTGTATGAATTAAAGCAGAATAGAGGAAAAAAATGCCTCTTGCCTCTCACGAACACGGCATCGGGCCACAAAATTGGATTTCTCTGCAGCTCTGTGGACTCGATGGCCTGAGAGGAGGTAAACATCAAAAGCATTTAGCGTAAATTGCACTCATAGAGCTGTTGTCGAGTAAATTGGGATTAAATTCGATTGATAACAGAGGGGAAAATCTTTACGTTTTATGTTTGGTTTTGAAGTTTCGAAACTAGGAAATGTACTTAATCTTGCAAAGAATGTAGAAAGAAGACCTCTAAAAAATTCGTCAGCCTAATATCCGCATTACAGACGATAAATAAAATTATTTGTGAAAATTATGGCAAATTTGATCGGTTATCCACTTCGAGAGAACTTGCTTTCTGAATTTCGTAACTGGAGTTACGAGAAAATTTAATGCAAATATTCAAGGACTTAAGTCTGAGACAGTCACAGTTTTTGTCTCTAAACTCATTTCACGAAATTTTGGTTTTGCATTATAGAATCTCTTTGATGTTACTAGCTGAGCCCTCCTCCAAACACGAAATGTAGATCACATATGTTCAGACCTATTTTGCCCACTCGACTCCTGCATTTGCTGCTTACCTCTTTGGCTGCTGATTACCTTGCTCTCAAATTTTGGAGATCATTCTTGAACGAATCATTATTCTTTTCTGCTGCTCCCAGATCCTTTGCTGCAAATATATCTCAGGCTTGTAGCGTTGAAGTTGAGTGTTTTGAGATATTTTCGCTGCATAAAAACCAAGTTAGTAGTTAATTTCATTCGCCGTCAGTTTGTTTCAGTACGGCGACTATGCTTAGGTGGGATCTAGAGCTCTCATGACTGCAAATCTAACTTCCTAACAAAATCCTGAAGATAGACCCCAATCTCATACTCCTGGTCAAACATTCTATAATATTTTATCTGACTTAATTTCATGATAATTTCACCTCACCGTAACTTTTAAACATTATCTTTAATACACGAGCGTCTCCAACGCTCACGAGCTCCGCACCGTGTGTTTATTGATGCAATAAATTGCGTAAAATACCGGTCTGCGTGGAGTGGTCACAGGCCCGTATCACTGATACGGAGCAAGTCACCCAGCTGTCGCGTGCTGCCGCCTCGCCAATTGATATCAAAAAGTCTGTATTTGCTCAGACTAAAACAATCTTCGCGCGTGACTCAAGGCATTTAAGAAGCAACTCTAAGCGGCGCGTGTGTTCAAGCCCTGGCGTCAAGTAGAGACTCGAGCTTTATACTGTTCGAGCGGTCGATATGGGGGGTAAGAGAGACCCTGTTGAAGTGCTCTGCTGCACGCACTCCATCACACATGCTTAAAAATTGCAGTGACTGCATTCTTCTTCACCACACTCCTACTCTGCGGTTTCTATCCAATGAAATATCCAATCATTCTATGTTGAGTCGTAGCAACACTACCTCGTAGATTTTTCTATGTACTTGTTTTTATAATTTACAATAGTTCACATGATGTGAAACTTGAAGTGAATAAACGTCGACTAAGTTCAATATTTACGCATTTTTCTGTGATGTTCTTTTCGACAAATGACTTTCAAACGATACAGAATAATAGACTCAAAATGGGGTTCCAACTCTGTGCAAAGGTTTGTCTTTGTAGCTAATTCTGTTTAACTTGTGCCCCTCAAAAAATTCCCAGGCATCGTCCTTTAATATACGGTCATTCTTGGGCGGAATACAGTGTTATTATTCTGCATCTTGGTATATATTTTCACCAGTCTTCTCTGAAAAGAATTTTCTTTTCCCAACCTTCGGCAGTAACACGAATAGTTTCGTTCTAAGTCTACTTTTTCTAAGAAGAGAAAAGTCCCGTTAAAAAGCTTCAGCCAGAAAATTATAGAGCAAGCAATCGTACGCAACACTTTAGGCTTGGGCATAATGTCCGGTATGAAGAACGGTGATTGCTGTATGATGCGACAGTTTGAATTTATGAACCGAAGCTCCCCAAGATCGCTTCCTGACTACATACCAAGTTCATATCAGCAACAATCTCACTCTGAGAAAAACACGTTTTTTCCCCTCGACCGGAGCATACTTGATTGGTGCGGCCTGTTGCGAGGCATCGGACGCTCTGAGCTCGCGTGTAAGTCTGCGATAAGCTTTCCAGTGAATACCTAAAGCACTCACCACAACCTAAAGCAGGAAGAGAACAACGCCGAGTCAGCTCTAGCATGTCCAAAGTGGGCTGAATGATGGTTAGCCGATCAGATGGGGTGCCCGTAGTGATCAGTCTAGGAAAGGGTACCTCATTTCTAGCCAACAACCATCGATAAAATGATGCCCAGATACATCACTGCCTTTTGATGCACAGCCACGGACCTGTTGACTGACCCTTACAGAATATTTTAGTATCTACTGATCAGTCTTTAATTACGAGCTCGAAGAATTCTCTCGAAACTCTAGCGCTTTTAACGTCCGAGAAAGTCTTGAGACCTTTATGAGTTCGAGCCTCTGACCAGCTTATACTCGTAATAACATTTATGGGCCTCATCCGTCAGTGCGCCTATTTAGGTTTATATAGTGCAACAAAGTATGCTCGCACTTCAACGAGCTCTAGCTCAGCATGTATGTTTTATTTAAGGGTTAACAAGCATGAAAGTCTTCAGAGCACATCGAGGATAGTTTCCGCAGATGCCCTTAAGCTTCGTGTACCTATAGATCACAAAAGAGATGCCTCGCCACAAAGCACCTTACGATCTTTTTTGCCGGACTCTTTACTCTTAAATCACTCGCCAGAAGAATGAGAGCGATTCGAGAATGAGAGAAGTTTTTGTAGCAAACATCAACATTCTCCTCGGGAGAACGAGCGGAACACTGTGCTCTATGCAAATCATAGTTCTGTAGACAAATAAGTCTCAAGCAAGAGACTAGTTTTTCTTGGCAGCCTGTGAACCAGTTTGGAGAGCTTGGCCAGGCTCGCGCTCTGGACGCGCGTCAGAACAGAGGCCCCCAGAGGACGTGGTGCGATATGCCTCCCCGGTGCTGCCTCCCCACTCCTGAAAGGGAACGCTGCACCCAACACCCCGGAGATAATGATCCGATTTTTAGTACATGAAGAAATATTACAGAACTTGTATCGGGGAAATTGAACTGTTTTTGATTGTATACCTGTTCTCCTCTTTCTTCGGAATTTTGTTCTGTGAAGCAGCTTTTTTACCGTATTCAAGAAAATGATTGTTTCCCGTGAAACCTTCATCCAGTAGAAAACAAATAACATCCAAGTCATAGGCTCAGAAATTGAATTTTGATATCGTTTAATGCATATAGTTCAAGAAAAATGTTTTCGCTTTTGAATTCGTTACGTCTTTGAGGAACCACCACTACGTCTTTCTCTTCCCGGCAATTCGTGCGTTGGGAACTCGCAATCAGGTATCACAAGAACACCAGTGAAAAACTACACGCTTGCTAAAAATGGCGCATGTTGAGCGCCTCACACTCAGCTACAGAGTCACCTTATCGTATTCTGATAACTGCATTATAGTTTCCACCTCCTGATCGCGCCGCTTTATGAAGTGCAGGTCATTAAGGCGAGATGTAAGAGGCTGCATAAGGAAAAGACTGCAACGATAAGCAACCCATTCAAAATGATTTATGCGGTCGGTGTCCACCAAGCTCGCAATAGTAGAGTCAATTGTGCACCTCCTCTATTTCCAGTTATTATTCCTGTTATGATCGTGAATAACAGTAACGAAGACTTTTATCGATCTCCTTGGCCGTAGAACAACGGTGCAGTCTGGTCAGAGTTGACCTTTGTCATTTGAATAAAGTTAATCGATATGTTACGGCCCTAAGTCCAACAGCTTTGAGGGGCGGATTAAGTTACGGACGACCACAGACGTGCACAGGAATGTTATGGATAGCTTCATCCGTTAAGGCTTGGAAGTTGTTTCAACACGAAAGCAGGTCGGTCTCCCTTGATTTACTCAGCTAGATAGCCAAACTGGCACGTGTTGGGTCGGGCTCGTATCTCTAAGCTTTGTATGCTACGGGCTGACCAAACCGTCGGTGCATTTTCACTACACCAACGCGTGAACCAATACGAAATCTTCCATCTGTTGCAACGTTTAAGATTCGTGAATTGTTCGTTTCTCAAGGACTTTATCTGCTTTTTCTCGTCAGTCTTTAGCGGATTGTCTTCAAAAATTTACTCGAAGTGTCAAATTATCCCGTGCACAGCTAGCGGGTCACAACGTCCATGCTGATACAATATTGAAAGGGAAAAAGGACCACGCTTTTGTATTATAATGAAGCCCAAAGGTTATTGGACATGGTTGAGAAAGTTTATGTCCTTATGTCTGTGTGTAATATCATCCTCTTATTTTAGCTGACCTTCCCCAATATGGTCGGAATGCTTTGGTCGAGTACTTTGTGGTCCCACTGGGTCAGTCGTCGCGTTGTGATGAACGAGAGAGTCCCAATCAAAGCGCCCTTGGAAAACTAAGACCTGTCGAATAATAAAGCACTCGAATTTATCATCAGCGGTAATCGCAGAAGAAGAACGGTGCACCTTCCCTTTAGGTTCTTTGAATTGCCCTACCGAGCTTTGGCGCAGCTTTTGTATCAGATGAATGCAGTGCATTTCAGCTGAACTACCGCCTTCATTTGAACGAGCCTTCAGAGTTGAGTTCACAGTTATCAACTGTCTATCGACACAGCTAAGGTTGTAGAGCTTACTTTCCACATATTGCAAGCGAGGTTGGAAACCGGTTTCTCTGACGGGAGCGTCAATCAAAAGATTTTTTACTTCTTGTATGATGATGCCATGAAAAACTATTGAAAAAAGGTTAATTTTATGCAAGGCAGTGAAAGGCTCTGAAATTTGAATGGCTTTCATCGGAAACGTAATGTGAGTAATGCCGGTATACGAGGACGCTTCAGACAAAAATCAGTGACAAGACAACTGAATTTGAAGTCTTTCAAGTTGAATATTTCCTCCGATAAAGAATTACAATGTATGCTACCAAGTTAAATGATATCATAGAAATATTTAACAAAATAGTTTTCTTCATCCTCGAATTGAAAATAAGCTATTTTAAAAATTCACGTGTCATGAATAAATTTGTTCGGACCTTACTACTCCTCCTCTCTAAAAATATTATTGAGCACAAATAACTTCTCGCCCTGGTATCCTCTTGCACAAGAAAAGCCTAACTGTCAAGAAAATAGAGCCTTCAAATGAATCAATATAATTTCTTGAATTGCGTGTTCGAAGTCAATTGTTTCTTCCGCCTGCCTGTATCCTGAATAGTCTCAACAGTCTGAACAGTCCCGGTAACTATTATAGCAAGTGAGTTGAGCACCATATGCCCTAGGCTGCGGGGAGGGGGCGGGGTCGCCCAAGCCAACTTGGCCACCGACGCTCTTGCTAGGCTCCGAATTTTTTTTCAATTGCCTAAAAATACTTCAACGTCACTCTCTTCGTTACTCCTTCCAAACGAAATCCTTGTTCCAGAAATACACAGTCATTACGCTTTAGATGAAAGTCATTCTAACTTCTAACGCTTCACTTTCTTCAATAAACACAACCTAATTTTTTTAACTTTTTTCTTCTCGTTATCCGTTCTCACTTGCCCATACTACTCGTAGTTATGTGTCGGATAATTTAAAGTGTCAGATATTTTTTATGTGTGCTAAGTACATATAGCAATAGTTATACGCCACAACCTGGGTCACATGTATGACAGTGGTAGCGCAGAGAGAATGTTTACCCTCAACCAACCAAATAATTTTGGCGATGAGGGTTCATTCAGTTTTGCACGAAAAACTAGCGACACCCTTATATCTATTTGCAATAAGGCTGCATATAGCTTAGTATGAAAAACTAGCAGCAACCTTATGAAAGTAAATTTTGAAATCGATTCAGACGGCAAAGGGTCGCGACTCGGGCAGTAAGATGCCTATAGCTTCCATGTAGAGCGCCAGGGAAACGTCCATTCTAAAGGTGAAAAATTTAAATTGTGTTCCATGTTAGCCGTTTCTATACATAGAACCAGGAACCCTGATCGATGATGATTATACCTGATATGTGCGCTGACTGGGTTTGGCCTGGAGCTAATACAATATCAGATAAAATTGACAATATCTAGTTACATATAGGTTTTTAATTTTTGTAATGGAATTGTCCTATTTACTGAGTCATGATTTTATTGTGTGCCCGAATAAACACCAAAGACTATCAAAATACGATTTATTCAGTCACCCAGTTTATTTAACATTAATTTTACTTTTCTCGCTCAACATCATCAGAGGAATGTGAAGCACTTTGTGGACGCCAAAATTTGACAAACGTTCCTAATCTTTAATCATTTGCTATGCATTCCAAAATCTCTTCCTTTATATGTGTTGAGAGTTTCATCAATTTAATTCGATGGTTAAGCATTTCATTTCAAATTATTTCTCACAAATATTTTCAATGCAGCAGTTTTAATGAGACCAAGTCGTTCATATCAACTCAAGCTTGTAAGAAATTCCCCCTGGCGAATATTTTCAGGCACAGAAACATTACTCATTGATGAGCTTCAGTGCAAAAGTTAGACATTCCTATCAAAATGAACTTCTAAATCTCCCCCTTAGTCTAGCACTAAACCGAGCGATGTAGTAGTTGTAGGTTGACCCATCAGGACTGTTGGTGTTACCGCAGCGTCATATTTGAAGTAAGTGTTGTAACGCAACTTTTGAACCCATGTAGCTACTCCTCGTAGGATTTCTTGTGCTGTTCTTTAAAATAATTTGCCTTTCCCGTCAAAAAATAAAAATTGTTTTTGTTTTAAAGTATTAAAATTTTGGCGCAGTAGAGCGATGAGCGTAAAGCTGTATCTTGATGTAAGGAGTTCAAGAAAGTTACTTTCAATGTTAATGAGTTTTGTCATTTCTTCAACCAAACAAATAAAGTGCTACGGTCCTTCAAGAATACTACATGAAGTTACTTCGTTATCACATTAATTGAATGCCTTTCCTTCTACGAATAACACATGTTATTATTTCATTATCACACTCATTTTATGCCCCTTTACGTGGCCTGCCCCAGAGTGGGGCAGAGGTCACAAGAAAGTCCAATTCTGAGCTGACCATCGTCTCTAATTACACCCTCAGCCCTGGTACCCTAACGTGTTGGGGCGGCAACAGAGTAATGGAAAGCTTACGACAAATTCGCCCGCAGCGTCCGACTTCTTGGTACATTTTCACTACCTCAGCGCAGTGCAGTCCACCTGCGCACCAAGCCAGCGGATGTGTGACTTCGAACGCCACGTGTGGCTCAGGAATATATGAAGCGTGACTTCGACAAAATATAGAGCGGAATACGTAATGAATTCCTTGACGCTAATGGAACATAATAATACCCGTTGTACATTTATTTATATATTTATATACTTAAATGTATGTTTGGTGTCTGCCTCTGAAGGAATAACATAGAACAGAATTGACATATCAGTTATTACATTAAAAGCAATACTGAAACAATACTTTTCATATTCAGTCAGTAGTACGGAAATAATTTATTCCCGGTCGAACAAGGAAAATAACATAAATTTGAAAAAAAATTATAAATTTGTAAATTGGATAAGTATATTAGTATAAGTGTCGAATAATTTTTTAACAAAAAATTTTTATGAGAGATTAGTTAAACATTCCCATGTCCAAATTTTCGTCTCATCTAAAATGTCATTTTACTGGGTGTTAAATTATCGGGCTGTTTTTTGCAAACTTTATTAATAAATACAAATGCGTTTATTTGTAACGGATGAATTGGACAAATTCTATCTACACATGCAGCTTTGAAAATAACGTTACAAATTCCAATTTAGAAATTCGTATGTTAAAACGAATGCAACATTTATATTTGAGTTTATAACAAAACTTTTTTTTAATATTGATCCTAATCAACAATTATTTAAGTCATGCTATTTTAAACTTTCAATATGTGTTCATCAAAAAAGTTATTTCAAGTAATGTGTTCATTAAAACTTGTTATTTTAAACGGGTGTACATCGTAGTAATAATTATAGAAGTTCAGCCTGAGAATCTGTACGTAGGATACATCCAAAGATCAAGTTAATATTCGTTCCTGCTGCTAGGAATATTAATGTGGTTCTCTGCTGCTAATATTGCTGCAACCCTCGCTACAGCAGATCAGAAAGACTCGTAAATATGCCGGCACTGAAAAAAAAGAGGTCCGTTGCCCGGAACAGAAGTGTTGTGTATGGGGCAAGAATGGGGTCTCAATGGAGCGTGAAGGCGATCTGTAAATTTGTGACATTTAAAGAAGACTTTAATCGTAGCTGGGGCACATTGCTGATGTCGACATCAGTGCCTTTTAATCTCTCAACCGGGGGAAGTTTACCTTGAATAATTCAGCATGCTGTTCCACGGCGTGCTGTTACAAGGCATGCTGTTATTCAGCGTGCTGTTATTCAGCGTGCTGTTACACGGTGTGCTGTTACACGGCACGCTGTTATTTAGCGTGCTGTTACACGGTGTGTTGTTACACGGCGTGCTGTTATTCAGCGTGCTGTTTTTGGTAAAAGCGTTTAAAATGGGAACAACTCGTAACAGGTGCATTGGGAAATTCTTTGTTTTGTGGTGCATTTCTTTCTTTTCAGAACAATTTCCCATTTTCAAATCCTGAAATAACTTCATTTTTCTTTCTGATGCGGATGAAGCTATGAGTTCGCGTAAATTATTTTGGAGACATATCATTCGAATCGCTGATAATATTCTGACCATTTTGGGCAACATTGTGTTTTGGTGTTCTAGAATATGAACCCAATTATCTTTAGCTGCTCGTGTGTCGTTGTCAATGTTCCAAATAGTTAGACGCCCTTAACGCCCCCCAACTTCAACGCAGCAGTCAAAATACTGGTCTTCATATGATACACACCGAGCTGAGAACTAGCTTGCAGCAGCGAAAAATCGATGACTACCGAAGACTAACTTCTCACTAACAGTTTCTCAGGAACTTTTCAGAAATGCGTTACAGAAATATACGCCTAGACTTTAAATTTGAATCTGCAGGGCTTCAATTTTTTCTCAGAAATCACTCCGTGTGTTACTCCGAATAAGTAGGTTCCTGAATATCTAGGATACAAGCTCATTACTTAGCGTAATGAAACTCATGCTTCTGAAGAGTGAGGTCAATTTCTGATTCAAATTCACGGCTCTAACTCTATCATCCACCATCAATTCCATGGTTAGAACCATAACTTTCAGTCTCTTCTTGCCCCATTTAGCTAAGTCCCAGCTTATATTTATCCATTTACTTGTACGTTTGTAATTTGGTCTTCATTGCTTAATAAATTCAGCCAACTCAGAATAAGCTCCCCAGACAGAACAATTACTCCCCTGCTGTTGATAAGGTGTAGCACCATCACGAGCACGAATAATGAATGCAGTTCTGTGCGGCTTTGAGTCGTCATGTGTCCTAATGTACACCTGGTCGATTTTAAACTGCCCTTACATCAACTGATCTCGTAGTGTGGCCACAGAGGGTGGACGGTCTTATCGACGTATGACTTGCCGTTCTAGGTGGTCCCTCAAATTTTCTATTGGGTTCATGTCTGGGGACTCAGCTGGCCAATCTAAATACCTGACGTAACCTTAGGGATTGTCATGCCAATTAATGACAGTTTTAGCCCAATGCACTCTTCAGTTTTCATCTTGAAAGATAGACAAAGCAAAATGTTTTTCTTCATTCAGATATTGTGTAAATTGCAAAACTTGGTTGTAGAGAAAGTCAATGTAACCATGCTGGCTCAGTTTGATGGGCATCTCAACTAAAGAACCCACTTCTGTGTAGCCAAAGCAGCCCCAGAATATGACACAACCTCCTCCTCCTCTTCCTCCTCTTCTATGACATACCATCGAAAACAATAGGTGACTATTTTTTGTCAGGGGAACTTATATCTGAGAATGAAGATTTCGTGGATGAAAATTAATGCCAGTGGATATAAATTTTACTCAGCTCATATTTATTGAGCCCTTTATTTTTCTTACGGATACTTCTTTCTTTGTGATAAATTTTCTTACTTTAACAACTGAGCTCTTAGAAATACATGTAAAATGTAAAACCAATTTGGACTCTCTCGTTGGCTTGTGAACTGTCTTCAGTAGCAGAGAACTTACGGTCGCCACACAATGCTGCGCGGTGCACAAGACCCTCCCACACTCACTCCATTCAGAAGAAGTGAAACACACGAGTCCAAAATAACATGACTGGAAAGGATAGAACATCACCGAAAACGGTCTCTTTTATAATTATATGTTTTCATTTGTGATGGCCCATTATTGAATACCTATCCACCATTTGCACCCTTGCACTACCACCTGCACAACAGCAATAAACTATCAACCTTCGGCTCCTCAATAACTAACGATCTATAAAGAAACAAAAAGAGCTATGCGTATCTACCCCTGCATCTGGCCCCAGCCTCATTAGCGGCGGGCGCTGCATTGTGGCAATGCATATATCCAGAAATTCTGGTAATACACATTCACAGAAATTCTTGTAATGCACATTCACAGAAATTCTTGATTAGCTTTTTAAAAAATGAAAGAAGCAAAAATTAAAAATATTTATCAGGAACGGGATTCTATCTTACTAATTCAATCGAATTTTCAACTTAAGGAAGTCATGGCAAAAAAAAAAGAAATTATGAAATAAATTTTCAAGTAAAGACTTTGTTCAATGGCTCTTGATATCGAATTTTCTTCCAGTTTCTATGAACGTGAATATAAAATGGACATCATTGAGTATGTTCTCCATATGCGACACGAATAGTTCTTCCTACAGTTTCTTCATGTTAGACATCTGATAAAAAATTGTGCGAGAACGATTCGTAAATATTCTCATCAAAAATTATACTTTTTTAAAATTATTACTGGTGCAGATTCAATAGCATATATTTTCTCATTTTTATGTCGTTGTTTACAATTTTTATGGTTGTATAACAAAGAGTTATTTTATTATCACTGACAAATTATTTTATGTTATTAGCGGGCTCTGAAATTACGATGTAAAACTCCACACTTGGAACCCAAGAAAGTAGGCTGGCGTGGACAGGGGGGAGGCCATGGCGGCTAGCGGCATGCCGGTCTTCCTGGCCTCATTTGTGACGTCCTTTGATATTGAAGGTCTCAGGGTCTGTACTTCATAAGCGGCCACCCTATACCCTCACTGTGTTCTCTCAGTGTGTTCCCTCGCCGTGTTCCCTCACTGTATTCCCTCACTGTGTTCCCTCGCTGTGTTCCATCACTGTATTCCCTCACTGTGTTCCCTCGCCGTGTTCCATCACTGTGTTCCCTCGCTGTGTTCCCTCGCTGTGTTCCCTCACTCTGTTCCCTCACTGTGGTGTCTCATTTTTACGCCCATCATCGAGTAAATATCGTCAACATTAGGCGTCTACCGATTTAGTTCTAAGTAATAAAATACACGTACTCGAAACTACAAACCTGAACACCCTGGTTTGCGCCAGCATTTGGGTAAGGTAACTCTGTCTTGTGGAAGTACTTCCTTGGGACCCGTGGAATTAAAGTTTAGAAACGTAATTTTTGTAAACGTAACCTTAGAAAGTCAATTTAATTCACTCAACTCTTCCAATTTCTCAATTAAATTCCCAAGAACTTTGTTCTGTAGCTGTTGGTAACACTGCTCCACTGATGCAAACGCAAGCCAGCTATCGACATTCGCATTAACGCCAGGCTACAGCTCGGGAAGAAGAGTTGGGCAATTTGATGCAGTTTAAAACATCCGGCGCAGGTGTCCATTCAGTCGTACTCTTCAGCGCTTTATGTGGTGTTGGTGCACCTCACACCACACACTTGGTGCACCACACCACACACGGTGCACCACACACCACACACGTGGTACACCACACACGGTGCACCACACTCGGTGCACCACACACCACACTCGGT